>SZWC01024939.1:2661-34418 GCA_023375785.1 Penium margaritaceum | reverse complement strand
GAGAAGTGGGACAAAAGAACTCACCGCCACGGTCGCTGAAAAGACCCGCAAGGGCCAGAGGCAGGCACACTCGGCTTGCGGAAGCCAGGACCCAAGAACGTCAGTGACATCACTTTTGTGGCAAAGGGCGAAAACCTAGCGGTAGCGTGAGAAGTCATCAGTCAAGCACAGGATAGCATGGACAAGATCAAGAGGATGGGAGGTAGTGGCTTCCGCAGTGGAGAATGGGGAGCGGTGCATTTTGCCACTGGCACATTCAAGATAGGACGTGTAGGGAGGTGCAAAAGTGGCAGGGTCAAGGCCGTAGGCTGGCCGGAGGCGGAGAAGACGCTGGATGGCGGCAATGTGAATATGACTTAGGTGACGATGCAGGAGATCAGCGTGAGTAGGCGACAGCGACGGTACGACATGAACAAGAGCAGAAGCAGCGGAAGACGAGGGTAACATGAGCGGGAAGCGGAACAAGCAATCACAACGCACACCACGAAGGATGACACAGCCAGAAGAACAAAGAGAAATGGAATCCAAGCCGCGACTAGAAGAGAATTCCATGCCCTAGTCGTCGAGGGTGGTCATAAAGAGAAGACTGACTATAAGGTCGGGCACGTAAAGCACATCGGGTAAGTAGACCGAGCCCCCAGGCCCGAAAAAGCAAACGACACCAACACCTTGGACAGGGAGAAGCAGGCCGAAGCCAGTGCGCACAGAACGAACAGACCCAATGGGCCCGAGAGACACAAATGACGACCGACAGGAAGTTACATGATGTGTGGCCCCAGAGTCAATGATTGACAGACCTGGAGATGCACAAGTGGATGGGAGGAAAAGACAGACAGCAACGGTACCATAGGGAGATAAGGGAGACAAACCACCAAGATGCGTGGAGAACGTGTGAGACTGCCAATGCTCAATCCATGCACGGTCATCAGGCAAGTTCCACTGGACACCACCAGGGGCAGCATCACGAAGAGTGACATCAGACTCAGAAACAGACACTCCGGACGGTCCACTCACACTCTCACCACCCTGAGAGCAAAGGTGAAGCAACTGTACAAGCCGACGCTCAAGAGTGCGCTCCTTGTCATGGCGATCAGATGAGCGATCTGAGGAGCGGTCAGACGAGCGGTCGGATAATTTTCCATCGTCACAAGCCCAGGGAGGCAAGGAGTAGTGAGATGACGGGGAACCGTAGTAGTGAGGTTCAGATGGTGGAGGTATCTAACCCCACGGGCTGGGTGGAGGTGGTGTTGCCTGGAGAGGAGCAAGAGTGGTGGAGAGCGCGGAGGTAGGGGAGGAGGATGAGGAAGACGCGACAGTCACGGCGGCAGCGGCGGAGGAGGTGGTGGTGCTTGTGCGGGCCCAGTGAGCGTGCATGAAAGATGCAAGATGCGTATCGTCACGAAGGGCCAGAAATCTGGGTGCAGAGTGGCCAGAGGTGCCACAATTCTAGCAGCTGACATCAGCAGCGGCAGAAGCGGAGTTCGTGCCACCACGGGCGCCCCCACGCCCCTTACCCCCACGACCACCATCACGGCCGGAGCCAACACCACCCCCACGAGAAGCAGCCGGAGTGGGATGAGCGGCCGCTTGGGAAGAGGAGGAGGTGGAAGTCACTACGGCAGAGGAAGAGGGTGAGGAAGTAGTGACAGTAGCGAGTGCAGCCCGATGCATGCGCTTGTTCTATAGGGCGTTGTACCAGTCAATGAGATGTGAGGTAGTGAAATCAAAGAGGGAGTCGGTCCCAGGCAGAGAGTCAGCACGGACTGGGGCAGCGGCAAGGCGCTCAAGCTCTGCCTGAGATACATGAAGATACAGGTCAGACAGCTCATGAATGAGGATAGCAACAATGGAGAGGCAGGCGGAGAGGGGGCCTGGAGTTGCCCTGCCAAGGTCCAGCAGCAAGCGCAAACTGCGGGCCCAATACTTATCTTCAGTCTCATCCGTACGCATTTGTAGGGTGTTGAATTGGACAGTGAGAGCACTCGGAGCAGCATACCCGATCATTTTTTTGCAACGGCAAATGAGAGCATAGGCGCCAACCGGATCAGCAGGGGTGCCGCGTGATGGGTCTGCATTGTACATACCAATGTCATCAAGGAGGTTCTTGGGGCCTGCGTTCATGAGGGCTTGGACAGCGCAAACAGCCTCAGCAGGCGATGGAAGAAACGGTGACTTGGCAGGGGAGTAATACTCCAAAAGTAACTCACCCTGGATCCACGTGCTGAAGAGTGTCTCCCAAGATGTGAAGGTGAGTGTGGAAGTGAACTGGGTTGGCGGCGTCTCAAAGTCTTTCTGCCTAGCTGGGAGAAGAGCGCGGGTGAAGGCTACTACTGAGAGAGCAGGAGAGGAGGAGTTAGCGACACCACCACTGGGTATAGTAGGAGAATCTACCGAGGCCGTCTCTGCAAAAGGAAGAATTGCAGCAAGACCTGGCATGGTTGGAAGACGTTCAGTGACAAGTATAGCCACGGCAACCGCTAGCTCATGCTGTGCTTCTCGTCCCTGGTGGAGCTCATCTTTGGCTTTACGACGCTCTGCTTGTGCCTCACTAAGAGCTACCTGCAGGGCCTCTATAGTCTCCTCTAGCCCAGGCATGATGATAGGATGCAACCATGAATACAGGCAGATGAGATAAAGAGGAACGAAGGAAAGTGAAGGTGACACAGTGCAATGCAACGCAGTTCTCACCGAGCTAGAGGTGCGGAAGAAGGCTGAAGAGTCGTGGAACCATGGCTGCGGCTGAGGAGAATAGAATCGCCACCCACCTTGGAACTGCCATAGTGAGGCACAAGGCTCTTGTAGCCGTGGCCCCCGCAACTACAGCTGAAGCTGATGTAACAAGAATGCCCGTGGCGACGTGTGGTGTGATATTGCGAGGAGCGCCGGTAGGATTCAGCACTACTGCGGCAGTAGATGCATGGATGGATCCAACAGCACTGGATGTGGCGTCTACTGCAGTGGAGGCTATTGTGGCAACATAGGCTGCTGCTGTTGTGACCTGTGTGACAATGTTTGTAGCAGCAGCGACAAGCAGGGTGAAAGATGATGCAGCGTGTGCGTAAGCCTCAGCTGCACGGCCAACTGCTGTCTGTGTCGGGGCACGGCAAGCCTTGGCGGTGGCGGCGAAGGTGGCAAAAACACCAGCAGCCGTGTCAAGGATAGCACCAGCAAGTCCAGTGGAATTGGTGTGGACGGGTAGGACAGGTATCACACCAGGCACATCAGGTGCCGTCGATGTCTCGGTGGATTCAGGTGTCGTAGGAGGTGGGATAGGAGTAGGAGCAGTTGCAGCGTTAGTCGGCTAAGAGCCGTGAGGTGGTTGCATTCTTCGGGATAGAGGTGGTGATGGTGGAAGATCATCCAGTGTGTAGAGTTGGCGATCTATCTTCTCATGTTCGCGCTCAGCTCCTGCGCCAACGTCCCCTTGCCAGTAAGTGTTATCTAACATGCGTACCCACAACGGAGTGTCGTCATCAGTGGGTGGATCAATAATGCGTAGGTCCTCCCACTCACGGTGAGTGTATCGAGCTGCTGGGCAGGGAGAGTCCAGCTCCTCTTCCGGCGGACCGTCGAGAGGAGGAGAATCCAGTGTGAAGGGATTAGGGCTGCTGGTGCAGCCAGGAAAGGTATGTATGCATTGAGGGTACCTCATTGAGCCCCAGAACTCTATTGCGTGAGAACATCGTGATGCGGGGGTGAGGGAATGAGTTCAGCCCAGTGATAGAGAGTGTTTCTGTGAGAGACAAGCAGGAGAAGCCGACGGGTGAAGATGAGAGTGAGGTCCACGCCGAGGTGCTTGGACGAGGGGCACGTACCTCTGCCCGAAGGCAAGGGAAGTGATGAAGAGCCGCAAGGTGTAGGCCGAGAACGTCGTTGGGGTCGCTGCCGTGGAGATGTGGCAGTGGAGGCACTGGCGGTGTTGATATAGTTGTAGCAATGTCCAAAGATGACTGTTGTGGAGGGCGAGGACTGTGGAAAGAGTGCCATGTTTTGGAGAGTGTGCTGTAGTGCAAAAAACACAAACTCGCGCCAAAAGCCTGGACGTGAGCGATTCACTAGTGGCCAGGCGCCGTGAGCCCAAAGGTGGTGGGCAGCACGGGTGGCAAGAGAAGTACCACACGTAGGTAATAAGATGGGCAGCGACGAATAGACGACGGGCCCAATGAGGGTAGGCGGCACTAGAAGGCCGCATGGTTGCCAAGGAGATCCTGGCGTCTTACAGTTCCAGGATTGATGAGTTGCAGGGGACGACCCCTGCCGCTCTGATACCACTAGTTGCTGGGCAATTTCCTAGATAAGCAGAGTGAGACATGGTGGGTGAGAGAAATGAGGTGCAAGACACGCCATGGATGCGGTCAACACTTGCCTTAGAAATTGCACTCAAAACCAAGACAAACGAGGTTGAGACGGAACGAGCGAGCTAAGCACCGGTGAGCACGCACCCTCACCGAGCATCACGCTCGGGTGGGCGAGTGCCGCCACTTGGGGGTCGAGCCTGACCTCTCGGAATAGACCGAGGGCGGCTACTCACGAGTGCACGGCCAAAACCGGCACGGTGGCCCCCTAAGGATAAGCACCCAGGAAATATGCAACTCCCCCAAAACACTCAAGGCAAGAGAAACATGATGCAGGGCACGGTAGTGAGAATGTACGAGCCCTAGCGTCTACCTCATCACATAACCATAGAAAGTCATGCCATGGCCATATATGTGCCAAAGGGCACTCCTAGATCCAACAGCAGCTTGATGACGGCAGGTACTCCCGTCAAGGTGGGCACGCATGACACTTCCCCAGGTAAGGCCATTGTCATTTAATCTGTACATGTGTGTGCACAGTGGATGAGGCAAGAGGGCATAGAGTTGTGAGTGGCCAACGAACTTCAACACCGAGGGTATTTGGTGAATGTATTGGGTAGTGCATCGTGGAAATCCAGAAAGATGCACACTAATGTAAGACCCTGGCGAGCCCGCGGGGGTGCACCGCCGGGTGCTGACATGGTCAAAGGAGCCATCGTATGTCCCGGCATACCCACAAGCTGTGATGACAAGTCAAGAGGCCACCACGACTCACACGCCAACACTTCTTGGGGTGTTTTGCAGTTTTTCTGCAATCGCTAAAGTTTTCTCGGTGGTCTGACTCTTGAACCCGATTTGCATGTTTTGCATTTTGTGTCCACCGCTCGATGACGGACCTGTGCCTATGACCAGTCTTAGCGTCCGGTTTGAGATTCTTCATCTCTAAGCTCAAATGGTGTTTCTGTTGTTGTGTGTGTCGTACACGCCATACGGTGACCCCTCGGCTCATGTCCATTCACGTGCAGATCCCTGACATGGCCACCGTGGCAGAAGACTGGCGGCTGGACGGGTGCCCAGAAAACTTTCTTCTTAGTCATGTTCGTGCTGTGGGATAGCACATAGACTTGCAGCCTATGAGGGCGTAGCTCTTGTCGATGCGGCTGTTCTGGTTTAGACGGCTCCTCGTTTTCACGTGTCTGAAGGGAGTTATGTCCAAAACTGTGGTTTTGCCATTGTTTTGTCTTGCTAGAAAATGTGCACCCTTGTGCGCCGCGTGTGTGTGCACCCACTAGGTCAGAGACACTAGTTAGGTTGTCTAGGCCTCAGTTGTCAACTCTCTCTGCACATCACTTGCAGCCAGACGCATTGACGCGTTGTGCTTGTCAGACCCTTGCGATTCATTTATGTCCTACTGCCTAGCACATGCTTGCATGCATTCTGTCATGGTATCAGAGCGACGAGCCAGTGCTCGCACAGCTGCATAGCAGAGGCGTAGCAACCATAGTAGCAATGAGCAACCGTAGCCGTTGCCTTGAGTAGCAGCAGCAACAACGCCCACTGTCTCGGCGAGAGGTCCTGGGAGGACCCACCACAACTTCGACCGTTTTCTTGAAAACTCCGTGATAGTTCTGCGGCCGTTCCGCGACAGCAGAAGCCGCCCCTCGGAAAAATCGCGGTGCTCCGCGGTGACGGTGCCGCGGCAGATCCACGGTGTTCTGCTGATATGCGGCGTTCCGCTACGACAGCTCCGCGGCGGTTCTAGAACACGCCGTCGGTGCTCCACGGTGCTCCGCCGTCACGAGTCCGTGGCAGTTCCGTGGCAGTCCCGCGGTGGCCAGTCGCGGCAGGTCCGCGGTGGTTGCGGAACGCACTGACGGAGGCGCCCCGGCAATTCGCAGCACCTCCTTTGTTCGGCATTGGCGCGACTGCGGTGGCTGCTCTGCAATGGAACGCGCCGACGGTACCGCGGATCTACCGCGGTTGCACGCGGCGTTCGAAAGTGTGTCACCCCACGGTAACGGTGCTGTGGCAGATCCGCGGTGTCCCACGGATCCGCGGCGTTCCGCCGCGACAGCTCCGCGGCGGTTCTGGAACATGTCGTTGGTGCTCCACGGTACTCCGCGGTCACGAGTCCGCGGCAGTTCCGCGGTCGCCAGCCGCGTCAGCTCGCAGTAGTTGCGGAACGCACTGACCAAGGTGCCCCGGCAGTTTGCAGCACCCCGTCGTGTTCCGCATTGGCGTGACCGCGGTGGCTGTTCCGCGGCAAGTCTGAAGTGTTCCGTGGCAGGCCGCGGAAATTCCGCCGGCAGCACCAGCGCCAGCACCACCGGCAGCACCCCAGGCAATGTCCTAGTAAAACCCGGCCGTCATGCCGAAACTCACCCCCACCAACGCCGCCACCGATGCAGCTGCTGAGGGCAGCTCCGTCAGCGGCCAACGCCGGCCGCCGCCATCGGCACCACAGCGGCGGCAGCAACAACAGCAGCAGCCGCAGTAGCAGCCGATGCCGTAGCATCAGCAGCAGCAGCAGCACCGGCAGCAGCAGCAGCCGCAGCAGCAGCCGCAGCAGCAGCAGCAGCAGTGGCCGCCCAATCAGAGGACCTTGGCATGCCAGGTGCGTGCGCTGGCAGACCTGCAGGCAAAGAGCCGCCAGACTTTGACGAGGCAAGTCGTGGAGCTACAGGACCTGGTCAAGAGCTTACTGCCCCAACAGCAGCATCAGCCTGCAGACCCAAGCGAGGACCACCTCGCTCTTGGCGACAATGCTGATGAGGTAGTGAAGACCCTCTCTGACTGTGGAGAGGAGGGTGAGGAGGAGCTGTTGCGAGCACGCCTCCCTCGCCTGGCAGCGCGCCGCAGAGCGCGTGAGGCAAATGTAGTCCTCCAGGGCACGAGGTCCAGTGTCGGCGCTGGCTTGGGCTCATCTCACCACCTTCTGAACTTTGAGGAGCTGGCTCTGTGGGCCCGCCTGGGCAAGGGGATTGCCTCCTCTACGCCTGGTCACGCAGTGGCTTGGGCCTTCGCCCTGCCGACGGTCAAGCCACCCAAGTGGTTTGAGTTGGACCCGTCTGTCTTCCAGACAAGGAGCAACTACAAGTCCTAGGAGCCACGCTTTCGCATGTGGGCCATGAGCAAGGGGGTCCTTGCATACTACTTCAACCCCTACCAGGCGTGCGACCCTGCCCAGACACAGATGGCGGTCCGCACCGCCTCCGGCCTGATGAAGACCGCCCCGGACTTCACCAATGACTTCAGCCGTTTCCTTGGTGACCCAGTGACCAGCTCGGGAGCTGACCCTTGCGCGGCGTGGGTATTGGCCGTCACCCTTTTTTAGGGCGCCACCTTGGCCCTGACGTCCCAGCACCTCGCCAAATTCAACTCCCTCTGCCAGACTGCTCAAGAGTCCGCAGCTGACTACTGGCTCCAGGCGATCCAGCTGCACGAGGAGTTGGGAGACGATGCCCCTGCGCAGCACTCCTCCCTCCAGATCATCCTCTACGGCATCCACCCTGACTATGCGTGTGTCTTCAGCAACTTTGACCAGACCCAGCTGCGCGACATGGGGAGTGACGGGATCCTGCTATGCTGGGGCACCCTCACCTTCCTGGAGGTCACCGGCATGGACGCAGCGAACCGCGCACGCCGCAGCACTGCTTCAGCTGCACTTGCCATCGCGTCCTCCTCCCCACCATCTACACGGATAGCGGCACCAGCTCAGGTGAAAATGGGCTGCAAATTGTTAGTTCGTGGCTCCAGCGGTGGGACCAATAGAGCGAGCAGCATCAGCCAGAGTAGTAGTGGCGGGAGCAGCAGTAGCGGCGGCAGAAGCAGCATCGACGGTAGCAGCGGCTCCGGGAGCACGACGGGCCGCCGGCTCATGTGCTTCAATTGCGGAGGCGACCATCGCTATCCTGACTGCATTCGCCTGACAGGCCGCCCATTGGACTGGGCGAAGGTCACGCACGGGCTGCATCAGGTACACGAGGCGCGTGTGCCCCAGACGTCGGGTGCGATCGCCCGCTCTGCCACCACTGCCGCAGCCGTCCCAGAGCAGCCCGCCACCACAACGGTCTCCTCCACAGACCCTCGCGACTAGGCGCTTGCAGAAAGGGACAGGACAATCGCCGACCTGCACTAGCTTCTTGCCTTGCGCTCATCTAAGGGAGGTGCGAGTGAGTTGACTGAGTCGGGGGGTTCTAGAGCTTGTGGAATGTTTGTGTCGTTGCTTGATGCTGCCTGAGATGATCCCCATGCCCAGTCTTGTGCAAGTGACGGAACTAATGATGTGTCTTGGTTGCATGAGTCTCATGTACGCTCTGCCATTCGCCTTCCCTTGTCGCCCGCCAAGCGCCCTGCTGCTGTGCCCTGTTCTGTCGCCGAGTGCCACGTTGCCCCTTGTACGCGTGTCATAGATTCCACCTGGGAAATGGACTCTGGTGTCACCCATCACATGACGTGTCGTAGTGACGCCTTTGTCGTCTTGAATCCCATTGGCGTTGTTTGCTTTGTCCGCACTACAGCAGGCCATGAGGTCCCTGTCCAGGGTGTTGGGGTTGTGCAGTTCAACGGGCCTGCTGGTCCCGTATACATCTCCAACGTCCTCTTTGTCCCTGATCTGGAACTCAGCCTGCTGTCTGTCCGTGCTTGCACCAAGATGGGCCTGGGTGTCACGCACATGACTACCGATGCTCGCATCTTTGTGCGCGACACCCAGGAGACCATCCTCAGTGGGACGGTCATCGATGATCTCTACCACATCTCTGGGTCCTCTGCAAGTGCCCCCCCCTGCCTCCATCTCACACTGCTCATTTCTTCATCACTGGTGTTCTGTCCCCCGAGCACCACCGTCTCTTGCATTGACATCTCTTGCATTGTCAGGTACACCTGGGGACTGTAAACATGCTCATCCGCACTCAACCTGCTCTCGATCTTGATGCGGCGTCCTTCGAGGCGATGCCCACGTCCGACTGCCTTTCATGTGTTGAAGGCAAAATGCACCGGTCAACCTATCTTGACTCTGTCTCCAGGGCTCGTCGGCCCTTGGAGCTTATCCACTCCGACCTCATGGGTCCGCTCCCTGTCGAGTTTCAGGAGGACCGCGGCCGCTACGTCTTGACGTTGACTGATGACTTCACGCGCATGCGCTGGGTCTACAGTCTGCGTTAGAAGAGTGTCGCCGCCATCGCTATCCACCTTTGGCTGGTCATGGCTGAGCGCCAGTCCCACCGTCGCCTTCAGACCTTTGACTCTGATCGTGGCGGCGAGAACCTCGGGGACATGGCCCGCTCCTTCATTGAGCTTGGTGTCTTCCACAACCTCTCCGCTCCCTCCACCCCCCAGCGGAACGGTGTCTCGGAGCGCTGGAACCGCACCATGGAGGACGCGGTCCGCGCCATGCACGCCGACAGCGCCATGCCTGAGGCCTTTGCCTACAAGGGCATGGAAAACATGACCTGGTTCGAGAACCGCATTCCACATGGCCCCCTCCCAGGTCGACGCACGCCATACGAGCTGTGGTACGGGCGTCGCGCGGATCTGCGCCTGTGTCTGGGGCTCCCTTGCTTGTGTATGGTTCACATCGGAGCAACAGGGGAGCAAGCTCTCTCTGCGGGGCCATATTTGCGCCTTTGTCAGCGTGGCCCCGCGGTTGAAGGCTAGGCGGTTCTAGGACCCTGAGCAGTGCCGCATCGTTGAGTCCCGTGACGCCCTTTTCTTCGACCATCTCGCATTCCGCGACCTTGCTCGCATCCACGCTCTTTGTGCTGCTCATGCCCTTGGATGTGCTAGGCCACATAGTGTGGGGGGAGGTTCCTATCACGGTTGGCACAGTGCCCCTGGCCAGTGCGGTCACTCCGTCGCCGACACCCCAGTGGCTGTCCCCAGAGGCTGTGCCCATCGACACCCCCAACCCCGTCCCATCTACGGCTTGCTCCTACGTCCACGACTCTCCGCTCTCTCCAGTGTCCGAGTCTGCGTCCGAGTCCGCATGCATGTCTGAGGCCATGGCCGATCTTGAGTCTGCATCCGCGTCTGAGGCCCTGCCTGATCTTGCATCCGTGTCCGTGTCTAGCTCTGAGTCATCCCCGCCTCCGGCCGCTGACGTGCCCGCGTCTGCCGTTGGTCCGTCCCCGTCCGCTGAGGTCGTGCCATCATCTAGTGACGCGCCTGCTGTGCAGTCCACACTGGCATGTGAGTCGGCAGCAGCCACTGCTCCTGCCCCGTCGGACCCCTACACATGGGCACCCGGCGGACGCCTCCGCCCTCGCCCCACGCACAGCGTCGTCAACGGTGATCCTCGCACGAAGGCCCTCGGCCTGAGTGCTTGCGACCTCACGGAGGTTCAACCTGGCAATCCAACTGGAATGGCACTACTTGCTCATGAGTGCGGACTCGCTCGTGACGCCGTTAAGGGTCCATGGTGATGGTCAACCCTCCCTCTACCGCGTATGCCCTGGCCATAGGAAGTGCACCACCGTTGTCTCTCAATACCACAAGTTTGCCTGAGGCCTTGTCAGCCCCGGACGCTGAGCAGTGGCGCGCTGCCTGCCAGGTTGAGCTCCATGCCATCCAAGAGCATGGCGTCTTTGAGTTGGTGGACTTGCCGAAGAACCGCAAGGCCATCAAGGCCAAGTGGGTTCTACGCAAGAAGCTCAAACCAGACGGCACTGTGGAGCGCGACAAAGCTCGCCTGACAACAAAAGGCTTCTCCTAGGTCCCTGGTGTGGACTACACCGAGACCTTTGCCCCTGTTGGCCAGATGACGACCACACTCACACTACTGAGCCAGGTGGCAAGCACGACCGGGAGCTCCATTACATGGATGTCAACAACGCGTTCCTGAACGGGGACCTTGAGGAGGAGATTTACGTGGTCGAGCCACCCGGCTTTGAGGATGGCACCAATCGCGTGTACCGGATACAGAAGGCCTTGTACGGCCTAAAGCAGTAACCTCGCTGCTAGAATCAGGAGATCATCAGCACGTTGAGACGCGCTAGGTACGTTCAGAGTGATACTGGCCCGTCTCTGCTCCTCTCACAGTCCCCAACACCGCTCGCTGCCATCCTCGTCTGTGTGGATGATCTTCTGATCACCTCGTCCGACCTGGGAGCACTGAACGCTGCCAAGGCTGTTCTCTTCTCGACCTACAAGATGAAAGACCTTGGCAAGGCCTCTGTCCTTTTGGGGATGGAGATCGTGCGCAACCGTGTCCGCCGCACACTCCGTGTCCGTCAGGCATGCTACTCAGAGGTTGTAGGGGAGCGCTTTGCTGACCTCCTTGCTGCCATCCACACGGCCTCCACGCCCATGAACCCTGAAGGGCAAGCTGCCTTGAAGGTGGATGATCCAGCTGACCTAGGGCAGCTAGTCAACGTGACCCTGTACTTGCGAGTCATCAGCTCGCTCATGTACTTGGCCTCCACCGCACGGCCCAAAATTGCCTTCACTGTCAACCTGCTTGCCCAATTCTCGTAGGCTCCACACCAGCGAACATTAGACGCAGCAGTCCGATGTGTGCGCTGCATCCTATCCACCGCACGCTTTGACCTGTGCTTTCACAAGCAGGTTTCCATTGTGCTCGATGGGTACACAGACAGTGACTAGGCGTGGACTCCAGATGGCAAGAGCCACACCGGCTATGTCTTTCTCATTGGAGGCACCGCGGTGTCTTGGCGTAGTGGGAAGCAGGGTTGCATCGCACCAAGCACGGCGGAGGCAGAGTATGTTACTCTAGGCGCCGGTGTAGCTGAGTGTGTCTGGCTTGTCCGTCTGCTGCGTGAACTGCGTCAGTCAATTCCCTCCGTGGTCCTTGAGTGTGACAACATGAGCGCGGAGGCCATCGCCAAGAACTCAGGTGTGTTCCATGCACGCACAAAGCACATCAATGTCGAGCACCACTTTGTGCCTGATCTGGTTGACCGTGGTGAGATCCGAGTCATCCACATGGGTACTGACAGGCAACGCGCGGATTTTCTGACCAAGGCTCTACATCGTTCGAAGTTTCATGCGGCCACTTGCTCCGTGGGACTCTACCCTATTCTTGTTGCAGGTTGACTCCTCATATGCCATGTTACGTGTGCTGTGCTTGCTGCCTGTAGCGTCTGTGTGTTTCCTGCTCTGTACAATCTTAGTGTCTGCATGTGCATGGACGTGTATTGCCCTCTAGTCATGTGGGAGTGTTGTTGTGTGTGTTGTATACGGCTTACGGTGACCCCTCCGCTCATGTCCATTCACGTGCAGATCCCTGACATGGCCACCGTGGCAGAAGACCGGCGGCCGGACGGGTGCTCAGAAGAATTTCTTCTTATTCAAATTCGTGCTATGGGACAGTACATAGGCTTGCAGCCTATCAAGGCATAGCTCTCGCCGATGCGACTGTTCTGGTTCAGACGGCTTGTCGTTCTGACGTGTCTGTAGGGAGTTATGCCCAAAACTGTGGTTTTTCCTACGTTTCTTCCTGCTTGGAAAAATGTGCGCCCTTGTGCGTCGCGTGTGTGTGCACCCACTAGGTCAGAGACACTATTTAGGTTGTCTAGGCCTCAGTTGTCAACTCTCTTTGCACATTACTTGCAACCAGACGCGTTGACGCTTCGTGCTAGTCAGACCCTCGCAATTGATTTCTTCCCAATTCCCTAGCACATGCTTGCATGCATTCTTTCAGTCTCCTGCACATGACTTTGCGTAGAGTTACGACCAAAAAGTGGCCGGTTTAAGGACTAACTGACACTTTCACAGGCGTCACCCACCGTGCACCGCAAAAATAATTTATGTTGTGTGTTTGTCTTTTTTCATCTCTCTCTGCATGAGTAATCTATTGGGGTTTACGAGGACTTACGATCATTTCACTAGCCTAATCCTTCCTATTCTATGCGTCCGCTTTCTTGATAGTGCGTCAACTGCCTGAACAATGTCATTATGTTAGCTGTAGCAAGGCTGTAGTGTTGTGATTTGTGACGTTCCTGTCGACGTGTACACTTTACTGTGACCACTTGGCCATGTCCACACTCGTGCAGATCCCTGATGCGGACCCTGGTGGCACCGGTGCGTTGTCTGGTTGCGGACGACCAGCCTGGAGCTGACTGATGACCATTCTAGAGTTCTAGAAGCTACCCGGGACCTCCTGCAGTTTTTCTACAGCAGGCACGAGTTCATCGGTGGACTGACCGTGGACCCGATTTGCATATTTTTGCATTGTGTGCCCACCATTTGACTCCGGATGCATGCATGTGGCCAGTGGCAGCATCCGGCTTTTGATCTTGCAGGTCTATGTTCAGACAACGTAGCATTCTCATATGTTTGCGCAGAGTTACGGCCAAAACAGTGGTTTTGGGCCGGTTTTAGGACAGATCTTGCACTGCTGCGTGCGACACCCGCCGTGCGCCGCGGCAGATACTTATGCCATGGACCTGTCATTTTTCATTTCTCTCTATAAATGCTATTGAAGCATTCTAACACTTTGCCTTGTATCTCCTAGCCAGACCCTTACAGTTGTGTGCACGACTTGTGACTGTCATCACCGTCGTAGGCACTGACGACTAGTCGGCGGCTGTGTTGCTAGGAAGCTTCCACGCATCTTCTCATGGTATCAGAGCGGTGAGACAGTTCTCACCGATGTGCGCAGCAGAGACACAGCAGAGCAATAGCAGTGAGAGTCACTGATGCAACAGATCCACAGAGACCTATCTACGACGAGAGCGGATCGTCGTCAATGTCACTCACAATTACCACATGACTGCATCAGCAGCGGCCGCTAGCGGCAGCAGGCGACAGCTGCAGAAGACTGCAATCGCCAGCAGCTGCCGACATTGGCACATGTAGCAACAGCAGCACTGAGCAGCAACAACAGCAGTAGGGCGACAGCAGCGACGGCAGTAGCTCGCGACAGCAGCAACAGCACGCGACGGCAATAGCACATCAACAGTACGCGACGGTAGCAGCACAGCAGCAGCGCAGCAGCAGCGGCAGCAGAAGTGGCAGCAGCAGCACAGCAACAGCGCAGTAGCGGTGGTAGCAGCAGCGGTGGTAGCAGCAGCACAGCAGCAGCAGTGGCAGTAATGCGCGTCGGCGGCAGCACCGTGCAGCAATTACAGCGCGCAGCAGCAGCAGCAATGCGCAGCTACTGCAACGGCTGCGCATGCAGCCGCCAGGCGGCCGCCCCACATGCAGCCACACGGCTGCTACTGCAGCTGATGCTGTAGTAGCATCAGCAGGTGAACAGAAGTTGCGCAGCAGCTTCTGCTCGGCTTCCGCTCGGCTGTTGTGGAGCAGCCGCCTGCTCATGCAGCAACCGTGAAGGTTGACAATAAAAAAATAAAAAAGGAAGGCGAGCTGACATCAGCATTTTCTTTGCTGACGTCATCAGGTCATGCTGATGTCAGCAACTTCCTGCTGACGTCAGCACTTGCCTTAGTGAAATTTTTGGTCGGAGGGTCAAACGTTGCCAGCGTTTCAACTCCTCGAGAAACTTTCATGTTTCTGCAATTGGATCACGTTGACGTCTCGGCCCATAATGAGCGACGCCATGTCTCCGTTCGGCGAGAAGGGAAAATGGTACTAGATGCCTGTTCTTCCTCCTCAGGGTTCATGAGCCCACGTTCGCAGGCTATTGTGGACCTGCGGAGCCAGTAGGACGAGATGCGTCGCCTGTAGCGGGAGTAGACTGACGTCATCTGTACACTCACCAAGCATCTTCCAGGACATTCCATGACTCCACGACAGATCTCTGAGGGAGCGGCCGGGGTCGCACCCTCTACACAGCAGTCAGCTCTAGCACCGGAGACAAAAGCTGGAGCTGACCCACCACCTCTTGATCCTTGGGACGAGGATCCAGACATGCGAGGCATGGAGGGCGACTCCCCCGAGCGCGAGATATGTGTTCTTCAGGAGCATCTCTGCCAGCTTCAGACGAGCTCTTGGCCCCCACACACCTCATTTTCCTGAGTTTCGATCGTCACCTGACCTCCACCCCACGGACTTCCCTCTTCCCGGCGTCTTTCCCATCCCTTGTTCTTCCCAGCCTATGGTTGCTCTCCCTACGGAGCGGCAACCCAAGGACTTTGAAACATTGCCCCCACGGTATGTCAGCGATGACGGCTTTGACTGCTGGGAGATCATCTTCCAAGTCTAGTCCACTTCAGAGACCGTGTGGCCCTACTACCACAGTCCGTATCAGACTACGGACCGAGCACAGGTGCTGACAGCGGCTTGGGCGATGCGTGGAATTCTCTATGCCATGCCGCGCAAGACCGTCGTCGACTTCCGCTCGTTCCTTGGCGAGGCGGGCACAGGCACTGGCGCTCATCCACGCGGGCACTGGGACCTAGCGTTATCCGTGCTGGCTGTAGAGATGCACGCCACCCACACCGCACACATCCGTGTCTTTCACTCCCTTCGTCAGGGGCCTACCAAGCCTGCAACCGACTACTGGCGATGCGCCATGCGCATTTACACGCGCCTTGGGACTTCGGGAGGTACACAACTGTGGACGCTCCACACGATCATGCTTGGGGTTTGCCTTGAGCACACAGACACCTTCACAAGGTACAGCAACGGCATGTTTGAGCCTTTTTTGGCTTCACTACAGCTTCTTCCCTGCGCACACCAGCTCTTCCTCCAGGTGACTTCCGCCCGTGAGGCAGTTGTGGCTCATGAGGAGACCTCCATTGCTGCAGCAGTCATTGCATCACTACCGACTACCCTCCTATAGACTCCTTCTTCATCCTCTGTCATATCCTCCTCCTCCCTTTCCACTTCGATTACACTGACTCAGACACAGGGTGTCGCGGCAGTAGCACAGGGGAAGAAGGGACGACGGCGGCGCGGCTCAGGCCAGCAGCAGTCGCAACAGCAGCTATCATCGGGCAGTAGCAATGGATGCTACGTTCACTGCTACAACTGTGGAGATGCCCATCGCTACACCAAGTGCAAGCAGCCGCTCGACTGGCCGCGGATTACTCGCGGGGTCCAGGCTGCGCACGCACTACTTTCAACGTCGAGCAGTACATCGTCCGGGCGCGCAACGACCACAACCGCAGCAATTCCCGCTTCACCACAGGCGACCAGCGGCAACCCCGACCCACGTAATCGCACCATTGCCAAGCTCCGACACCTTCTAGCACTTCGCTTTCAGGGAGGTGCGAGTGTGTTGTCACAGCTGGGCGGTTCACAGACTATATGCTCGTCTGTTGTTGTGGCTCGGGATGACTCGTGTGGGGGGGGGGCATACTTGGCATGTGATGATGATGGGCGTGACTGTACGGATTGGATTCATGAGTCTCACCTTTGTGGCCTTCGACGATCCTCCCCACATGCTGCCCAGCGTCTGTCTGAGGCCAAATGTTCCATTGCCCGTTGTACAGTGACGTCCTCTAGTCATGATTCCAGTGACACTTGGATCGTCGACTCTTGTGCCACTCATCACATGACCTATCGTCGTAGTGATTTCGTTGGTCTCGGCCCAATTGCGTCTGTTCGTTCCATCCGCACAGGCTCTAGTCAGTCCTCGTCAATCCAGGGTGTTGGGGTTGTATGTTTTGATGGTCAGTCTGGCCCCCTGTATCTTTTTTAGGTGCTATTTGTGCCTGAACTTCAGCTCAGTTTGCTTTATGTCCGTGCTTGCACACTGATGGGAATCTCTGTGGAGCACACTACAGAGTCCACAACTGTGACTGCTATTGACACTCGCAGTGTTGTTCTTTGTGCCTCTGTCGTGGATGACCTGTATCATGTCTCTCGGACTTCTACTCCTTGCTCCCCCTCCCCTTCCGCTCGTGTTTTTGTCACTAGTGTTCAGTCTCCCGAGCACCAGTGATTGCTTCATCGCCGCCTCTGTCATGTGGGCCTCGACACTGTGTTGACGCTCATTCGGACACAGCCCGCCCTCAGTCTTGATGCAACTTCTTTCAAGAAGCCGCCCAAGACCGACTGTCTCTACAACGCTCAGGGTAAGATGCATCTGTTGACATAGTGTGCCCCTTGCCATGAGTGCCATTGATCGCACTCCCTGGTTTGACCAATGAGGAGTGGTCGAATACCTAATCTGACTTTAGATTTGGATTCCTTGGATTTTCCCATGCAGGATCGAGCTTTGAACCGCTTGATTTGAGTGAGTATTTAGAAAGTTAGCCTAGCCCGAAAATCGGGTGTTGGGTGGGTGGAATCTGGCACCCGCCATGGGTGGCGTAATATTCAACCGCCAGGGATCCGAGTTCGTTCCTAATGGCCTCCAAATGCACCAGGGGCATGAATGAGGTAACCATAAAGACCTCCTTGACCAGGATGAACATCTCCTTGACTTCTGGACGAGGAAAGGCGTTTCGACGGGTCATCGTCGAAGCGCCTCCCGTTGCCCAGAGTGCAAGGACAGGTGGGCGGCTCCACCAAGGGTTACTTTGACGGCCGTAGCAGGGGCTCTATTGCTCCGTTTTGGGCGTGCTTGGATGCGTTGGAAATCTTAGATCACACGCTGTAAGGATCTGATGTAATCTCACTATGCTAACTAACAAAAACGTTTTTCGATTCAGATCTACTGAATGCGATGTGTTCTGCCCACTCACATCCGTGATCCTTGTGCTCCACACTCATCATTGGTGTCCATTGGCTGCCCAAACCTTGGTAGCGTGTATCACTGAGATCTAGGCATCCTTGAGGGTGCCTCTACACCACCTAGAGCTAACAGCATCGTTGCACCTACCCTGACTCCCGTTCACGCGCACTTCGCCCTCTCGAGTTAGTCCATTTTGACCTTCTTGATCCCCTACCTGTCGAGTCTCTATCCGATCGGGGTCGATACGCCCTGACCCTAACTGATGACTTCACCCGGATGTGCTGAGTCTACAGCCTATGCCAGAAGAGTGACGCCGCTCTCGTGGTTCACCTCTGGCTAGTGATGGCTGAGCGTCAGTCCCGCCACACACTGCACACCTTCCGCTAAGATCGCGGCGGCGAGTTTCTTGGCGAGATGGACAGCTTCTTCGCCAAGTTTGGGATTTTTCACCAGGTCTCCGCTCCTGCTACTGCTGAGTAGAACGGTATTTCTGAGCGCTGGAACCGCACCATGGAGGATGCAGTTTGTGCTATGCGTTTTGAGAGCGGTCTTCCGGAGCCCTTCGCTTTTGAAGGCTTCGCCTACATGACTTGGGTCTGGAACCACCTCCCGCACGGTCCTCTTCCGGACCACGTCACACCGTATGAGTTCTGGTTTGGTCACCGTGCTGACTTGTGCCTCGCTTGCGTCTGGGGATCCTCGGCTTTTGTGTGGTACACCGAGGACCAGCAGTGGTCCAGGGTCTCACCACGGGGTCGCTTGTGTGCCTTCGTCGGCATCTCCGCGCAGTCGAAGGCATGGCGCTTCTCGGACCCTGCTTGTCGTCGCATTGTCGAGTCTCGCGACGCGCTCTTCTTTGAGTCCCTCACCTGCCGTGATTTGACATCGATCATGTTGCTGTCCGTCAAACACATTCCCACGCGTGATGTTTCTCGACGGATGGGGGATTCTGCGCCTATGAGCACCGCTCGCCAGGCTAATGTGTCCATTCAAGCTCCCTCTAATTTTCTGGCTCTTGATGACCCAGTGATCATTGCTATCGGTCCATAGATCTATCCAGCACCGTTGGCTTCTACCCCTTTCCCCTCGCATCCCACAGGTACCCATGATCATGTACCTGTACGTACTCCTGTGACCGTATCTGTGTCCGCCGACACTCCTGCCTCTGTGCGTGGACCTGCCTCACCTACTCCTATCACACCGAGTCCCGTGTCACCCACACCCGCATCTGCTTGCACGACATCACCAGCTCCCCTGCCTCAACCCTCCCTAGCTGCAATTATGTCCGTTCCTGAGCGTGAGGTGCGCCCCTCAAGCCCGGGTTACTCCCGTGAGCCTGGCGGTCTTCTTCGACCATTGGACTCCGGAGCTCAACGAGTGTCCAGTCTCGCACCCAAGCGCTCCGCTCGTAGCATCGCGAGTGGTGATCCCGGCACAAAGGCCCTAGGCCTGAGTGTCCGCACAGAGCACACAGAGGTACATCCAGCGTGTCTCGTAGGGCACGA
The DNA here is from genome assembly GCA_023375785.1 of Penium margaritaceum. Taxonomy (NCBI): domain Eukaryota; kingdom Viridiplantae; phylum Streptophyta; class Zygnematophyceae; order Desmidiales; family Peniaceae; genus Penium; species Penium margaritaceum. The sequence goes on along the minus strand of SZWC01024939.1, from coordinate 15,075 downwards.
CCTCATCACTCGCGAGTTTCATATCGCTTGTGATGCAGCAGCCGATCTTGTGGTCATCAGACCTAGCACTGAGGCGTGCGCTCTTGCCACACAGAGCTCTCCCTCTATGGCGCCTGACCCGGGCACACTAAGGGAAACTCTCTCGTCACAGGATGCTGACACTTGGCGTGCTGCCTGCGAGGATGAGCTCAGTTCCATCCAGGAGCATGGAGTTTACGAGCTAGTCGACCTTCCACGTGGGAGGAAGGCTACATAGGTCAAGTGGGTCTTTTGCAAGAAAGTAAAGCCAGATGGCTCACTGGAATGCAACAAGGCTCGCTTGGTCGTCAAGGGGTACTCTCAAATTGAGGGCATCGATTACAGTGACACCTCTGCCCCTGTCAACCGCATGACCTTGGCTTGAGATCATCAGTGTAATGGCTCAACATGACTGGGAACTCCACCAGATGGATGTGAACAATGCGTTCCTCCATGGCTCTCTCGATGAGGAGATTTACGTTGCTCAGCCACCCAACTTTGAGGACGGTGACAAGGTCTGGCGGTTGCACAAGTCCTTGTACAGCCTCAAGCAGTCCCCTCCATGTTCGAACCAAAAGATCACTGGCACCCTGACTCGTGCGGGATATGTAGAGAGTAAGGCAGAACCCTCTCTCTTCATCCGACGGACGCCTGAGCGATTCATCGCCATCCTGGTCTATGTCGACGACCTTTTGATCGCGTCACCTTCATTGGAGGCAGTGAAGGAAGCCAAGGCTGTCCTCCAGATTGCCTATACGATGAAGGACGTTAGTTCTACAGCGGTGTTTCTTTGCATTGGGATCGTACGACACCGCAGACATTGTACTCTACTACTGCATCAGGCCCGATACGCACGTGTTGTGGGGGAGCGCTCCAACGACCTTCTCGACGCAGTGCACAGGGCTTCAANTATGTCGACGACCTTTTGATTGCGTCACCTTCATTGGAGGCAGTGAAGGAAGCCAAGGCTGTCCTCCAGATTGCCTATACGATGAAGGACGTTAGTTCTACAGCGGTGTTTCTTTGCATTGGGATCGTACGACACCGCAGACATTGTACTCTACTACTGCATCAGGCCCGATACGCACGTGTTGTGGGGGAGCGCTCCAACGACCTTCTCGACGCAGTGCACAGGGCTTCAACACCGATCATGCCTGACGGGCAAGATGCCCTGAAGGTGGACAATCCCACATAGCTGGGAGAGACAGTAGATGTGACCCTCTACCTCCGTCTCATCGGATCTGTGATGTACCTGGCCACTACCACACGTCCTGACATTGCATTTGTCGTCAGCCTCCTTGTCCAGTTTTCGCAGGCTCCACGCGCTAGAGCCCTTCATGTGGCTATGCGAGTGGTGCGGTACGTGGTGTCCACACCCTACCTTGGACTCTGCTTTTGCCGGAAGTGCTCGGTGGTCCTTGACGGCTACACCAAGAACGACTAGGCCCGGAGCCCAAATGGACACAATTGCACTGGTTACGTGTTCATGCTCAATGGGACCGCTATGTCCTGGCACAGTGGGAAGCAGGGCTGCATTGCACCTAGCTCATCGAAGGCAAAGTACGTTGCTCTGGGAGCAGGGGATGCTGAGGCGGTATGGCTGCAATGCCAATTTCCTGAGCTTGGCCAGTCAAAACCTGTCATTGTGCTTCGTTGCGACGACCAGAGTGCTCCTGCCAATGCGGAGAACTCTGGTGTCTTCCATGCTTGCACGAAGCACATTGCGATAGCTTGAAAACTTAGACAGCAGGTTGGGACCGCGGCATTGTTGATGCAGTGTGCGGAATTCCACGCTCATTGCTTAAGTCCGCTGCCCCCTCAGTCTGTTGCTCTAGAGTCCAAGTCTGGAAGCTCTAGGTTTGTTACTCATAAAGGCACGTGCAAGTGTTAGCGCCAGAAAGCAGCTGAAAACGGAAAGTGACTGATTAGGAATGAACAATGAGCAACAATGGGAGACCCCTCAAAGCTCTAGCTCCCCCCCATTTGTGTAGAACTTGTTACTCAGCTAACGAGCCAATCAGAAAATAGACCTAGACCTGTTTTCTGGCAGGCAGGGTTTGCTTGGTGAGCCCTGCCAGACGCCCGACAGCCCAAAACCCGGGCGTCATCCGTTTTGCCTGAAAACTGGACCATACCATAATACCGACGCTGCAAACACAGTCGTGCGGTCAGAATTTGATAGAAAAACAACAACAAGGAATTATGGCTGCCTGAACCCAGGCAGTGCCTACGACAGTCAGCGATGCCAAACAGGGCCATACAGCAAGAGACATGGACCCTAGGCACCGCATGATGGCGCACACGCAATTCCACAACCAAGCACAGTGCTAGGTGCATGCAGACAGCATCTGCAGTGGTAGTGACCCCAGGCGACCCGACCATCAAGGAGGCCTCCCGATGGAGCAGAGCGCATTGCCAGAGGGAGGAGGCTCCAGCGGAGGGTGAGTGGGCCTTAGCATGTGTCGGCTCCACCGAACAACACTCCAGCGGCGTCAAGTCTCACCGTCAGTCATCTACACGCCGATGTACACAAGCCGAGAGGAAAAAACAGAGTACAATGAGAGATGCATGAAAACCAACACTCCCCCATGACTCACAGGCGTAGTGCACATGTGCGGGGAGAGACACAATCAACGACCAAACTCCCCCAGGCCAAGCAGAAACGCAAGCATGGACACAGAGAGTCACTCACGTACGCACGCTGACTGAACTCACAGCCTTCTTGAACGAGTCGCGCTTCAGTGCCTTGGTCAAGAAGTCAGCCAACTCCCGTTATGTCTCAACCCACACAATGCTGATGCTACCGTCATGCAACAACAAACGCACATAGTGATTATCAACGTTGATGTACTTTGTACGTCTTTGATGCACGCCGTCATTGTCCGCGATGGCCATGGCACTCTCATTGTCACAATGCAACGTGATGGATGCGACAGACTGACGTAGCTCAGACAACAGATGACGCAACCACACACTCTCACATGTGCTTGAGCCAAGAGCAGCGTACTCAGCCTCAGTGTTATGCGTGCAATACACCCCTGCTTGCCATTACGCCAAGACACAGATGTGCCGCCAAACAGAAAGATCCAGCCTCTGCGACTCTTACCGTCCGGACTGCCGGCCTAGTCACTGTCGGTGTAGCCCACCGCGATAACAAACGGCTGACGGAGAAACATGAGACCTCGCCGAGGAGTCCAGACGACATAGCGCAATACTCAGATCGCGGCCTCGTAGTGGAGGTAGGGCGGCTCCTGAGAAAACTGGGCCAGGAGGTTGACAGCGAACGCGATGTCTGGGAACGTCATTGTCACCACGAACATCAGTGACCCAATGACTCGTAGGTACTTGGTCACGTCAACTGGCTCCCCCACAACAGCTGGGTCAGGACTCTTCAGCTTCACCTGACCGTCGGGTGACATGGGTAAGGATGCGCTCGGCACGAGTGGCAGGTCCTCGGCAAAGCGGGTGGACGGCGTCTGCACATAGGCGGCCTGGTGGATGTGCAGGACGTCCTGGGAGTGATCATGCTCGAGCTCCATGCCCAGGAAGACTCTGGCAGATCCGAAATCCTTCATCTGGTAGGTGACGTGCAGCAAGTCCTTGACACGCTCGATGGCAGCCATGTCTGGCGACGCAATGAGAAGATCGTCGACGTAAACCAGAACAGCGGCGAAAGTCTGGCCTCGCGGACTGACAAACAGCGCGGGGTCAGCGGTGTTGCATTGGATCCTGTCACGAAGGAGCGTGCTGCTGATTTCTTGGTTCCATCACCGAAGCGACTCCTTAGGCCATAAAATGGCCTTCCGCAGTCGCCAGACTCTCCCAGTGTCATCGTCGAGCCTGGGGACTGCACCATGTAGAGCACCATGTGGGCGTTGCTCACATCCATCTGATGTAGCTCCCACCCATGCTAGGCGACCAGGCTGAAGAGCGCCCGGCTAGTGGAGAACCGGCCAACTGGGGTAAAAATCTGGTCGTAGTTGACCCCTAGAATCTAGGCAAACCCCTTGGCTGTAAGGCGGGCCTTGTACTTGTCCAAGGACTCGTCGGGCTTCCACTTGCGCCAAAAGACCCATTAGGCGTTGATAGCCTTCTAACCTGGAGGAAGGTCGACGAGGTCGACGAGTAACCCATGGTGTTGTCGGATAGCCGCGAGCTCATCAGCACAAGCAGCGTCCTAGTATGCGGCCTCAAGAGAGGCTCGTGCCTTGCGCAGGATGACCGAGTCCTCCGAGCGTGCTGTGGAGAAAACTGAGAGAGCGTGTGCATCTCGAGCCCCAGGTGGGATGCGTGTGAGTGCAGCCACCACAGCGTGCCGATGCTCATGATGAAGCATGGCGTAGCCCAGTGCGGAGCCCGGGTGAAGGTCTGCAATGATGGCCGAGGTGGTCAAGTCGAGGGCCTTGGTGCAAGGGTCCCCACTCACGACTGTGGGAGTGGATGAGACAAGTGGGGCCACGGGGGCTCGAGGTGCCACGGAGCGCGGTGCGACGGTCTGCGCGCTCACCGACGGTCTAGGTCAGAGGCTATCGCATGGGCCACGTGTGTAGCCTGGCAAGGCAGGCGATGGCACCGAGTCCGACGGGCTAATGGAGATGGACGGGCTTGCTAGCCCAGTGGGGCCGACGGATGCGACCGAAGGTGCTGGCCCGGAGGGGCCAGCGGGCGCGACTGGAGCTACTGGCCCAGAGGAGCCAGCGGACACATCTCGGGCTGCTATTCCGGAGGGACCGACGGACACGACTGGGGTTGCCGACCTGGAGGGTTCGGCGGATGCGACTGGGGCTAAAGGCCCGGAGGGACCAGCGGACGCGACTGGGGCTGTCGGCCCGTAGGGACCAGCGGACGCAACTGGGGCTGATGGCCCGGAGGGACCAGCGGACGCAACTGGGGCTGCTGGCCCGGAGGGACGTGTACACGCGACTGGGGCTGCCGGCGCGGAGGGTTCGGCGGATGTGACTAGGGCTGCGGGCCCGAAGGGACAAGCGGACGCGACTGGGGCTGTCGGCCCGGAAGGACCAGCGGACGCCATTAGGGCTGACGGCTCGAAGTGACTTGCCGACGCAACTGGGACTGCTGGCCCAGAGGGACCAACGCACGCGACTAGGGCTGTCCGCTCACAGGGCCTGAGGGATGTGTCACCCGGAAGGGGCCAGACGGAGGACGGACTCACCACTCCCCCACGCAACGGGATAGACACGGACGAGCCGGAGCGAATGAGGTCGTGAGGAAACAGGTCCTCAAAGAAGAGGGCATCCCGGGACTCGATGATGGAGTACCGCGAGGTATCCTAGAAGCACCAGGCCTTGGACTGACGAAAGACACCAAGAAAGGTGCACGAACGTCCGCGGGGGACGAGCTTGCCGCCCTGCTGCGGGACGGGCAATCACAATGGCTACGCAGCCCCAGACGCGAGCCGGGCGGAGGGCAGCGCGCTAACCGCACCAATGCTAGTAAAGCGTGGACTGGCGAGGAAGGGGACTGTGGGGAATCCGATTCTAGACCCAAGTCACATAGGCCATGGCTTCGAAGAAGAAGCCGTCGGAGAGACCGGACTCGACCCGCATGGTGCGGACGGCGTCGGCCATGGTACGGTTCCACTGTTCGGAGACACCGTTCTGGGCGGGTGTACATGGCGCGGATGTCTCATGGTGGATCCCGCGGGAGGCAAGAAAGGTCGTGGTCTCACCCATGTACTCACCACCGCTATCAAAGCGAAAGCGGCGAAGAGAGCAGCCACACTTGCACTCTGCAAGGACAAGCCAGTCCTGGATGGCTCGGGCGACTTTGTTCTTCTGCCGGAGGCAGAAGACCCAGCGGTAGCGAGAATAATCGTCAGTGAAGGTGAGGACATAGCGGCCCTGCTCGCCGACGGACTCGATGGGGAGAGGGCCCATGACGTCAAAATGGACAAGGTTGAGAGGGGCGGACGCAAGGGAGGAAGACAAAGGGTACGTGGACCGGTGCATTTTCCCTTGAGCGCAATTGATGCACTCGATGAGGCACGTGAGGGGAAAAGTCTCCAGGTCAAGGCCCTTGGCCGGCTTGGTGCAAAGCATGCCATCTACGACGGCAGAGTGGACGTGGCAGAGGCGGCGGTGCAAGAGGTAAGTGTGATGAGGAGAATGGGTACTGGTAACAAACACATGGCCTGTGGCAGCCCACGGGGAGGAGACGGAAGGAGAGGAGGAGAGGCGAGGTACATGCCACAGGTTGCCACGGGCGGTGGCGTGCAGTATGACAAGACCAGACGGACGTAGCTACACAATGCTAATACCACGTGAGTGCACAACGTCCATGCTCATGCGGTCAAGGGCAGTGACGGACAGGAGGCTGAGCTCGAGACCAGGGACAAAGAGGACATCGGTGAGAAAGACGTCACCAGAAGGACCACGGAAACGAACGACGCCAACACCACAAACAGGCAACACATATCCGGAGCCTATCCAGACACCGGAGACATCGCCAAGAGGACCGAGCACACTAAAGGCCTCACGAGAGGCCATCATGTGATGCGTGGCCCCGGAGTCGATGATCCAGGTCTCAGCAGGGACCTGGACTTCGGTCGCCATATCGCTAACGGTCACATGGCAGCAAGCAAGGGACGCAGACGCGGTAGAAGGAGGCGCGAACCGAGAGTGCCAATTGTCAAGCCATGCAACGTCGTCATGGGAAGGGGTAGCGGAGGCCATGGAGGACGACGGGACAGATGAGGAAACGGGACACAACAGTAGCTCAGTCACAGTCATGCAGGGTTGGGCAGGAGAGGAGGAAGTGATGCAACTCACACTTCCCTGGGGAGCTGGGCGAGGCAGGCCGAGCTGGAGCGCAATGAACTGCTTGAACTGACGCTCACGGGAGGACAACCCGGGAGTGTAGACGGAGTACGGGGTGATGGCACCGGAGCCGGGGTAGAAGGAGGAATGTGCCGGCGCCGACTTCTGCAGTGCTGGTGTCGGCTAGACTGGCGAAGCAACCGGAGTGGTGGAGCTGCTAGATGAGGCCAAAATGTCAGAGTCGACGACAGCTACGGAGGCACAGGCGAGACAGCGCTCTTGTTGGCGACGCATGGTGGCGATGACGCACGCCTCGTCCGTCGGCAGAGGGCATGTGTACCACCCGTGCCCGGGCTGGCNCAGGAGAGGAGGAAGTGATGCAACTCACACTTCCCTGGGGAGCTGGGCGAGGCAGGCCGAGCTGGAGCGCAATGAACTGCTTGAACTGACGCTCACGGGAGGACAACCCGGGAGTGTAGACGGAGTACGGGGTGATGGCACCGGAGCCGGGGTAGAAGGAGGAATGTGCCGGCGCCGACTTCTGCAGTGCTGGTGTCGGCTAGACTGGCGAAGCAACCGGAGTGGTGGAGCTGCTAGATGAGGCCAAAATGTCAGAGTCGACGACAGCTACGGAGGCACAGGCGAGACAGCGCTCTTGTTGGCGACGCATGGTGGCGATGACGCACGCCTTGTCCGTCGGCAGAGGGCATGTGTACCACCCGTGCCCGGGCTGGCCACAGTTGTGGCAGACCGAGCCTCCAATGCAGGACCCGGTCGACGGCCGCTCCTGCTGCTGTTGCTGGCCCTTGCCTTTCTTCTTCTGACGCTTCTTCTTCCCCGACGACGATGAGGGAGCTACGACAGGGGAGGCGACGGCCACGGAGGCGAGGGCACAGGAGGCGAGAGCCTCCGTGTGCTCGAGGCGGGACTCAAGATGAGCTTCCTCAATCCGGAGGAAGAGCTCGTATGCCCCTGACATGAGGGTGCCCTGGGCCGCCATGGTGGAGAGGACGTCGTGAGAGTAGTGGACGAAGACGTCCGCATACGGAGCGGTGGCACCGTGCTTGATGGTGAGGAGCGCGGCCGGAGTGGGTGGGGTAGAGATCCCGAGGCGACGAAGGATGTCCTCCACCCTCTGCTAGTAGGAGGTGACCGTCTCCGTCTCCCCCATGTGCACGGAGTTGAACTCCCACAACAGGCGGCTGGTCTCAGCCTCACTGGACAGGCGATGGGGACGAGTGAGGACGTGCCACGCGGCTTCAGGGTCTGGGGTGGCGTCAACGGTGAAGTCGCCTAAGAAGGGCTCAAGGGCAAGGCGAGAAGCCCGAGGGGCGACAGGGACGAGAGCACAGACGGCACGATCAGCGTCATACAACTGGTTGGCCAGGGTGGCGTCATACTGCAGGGTGTAGTATGTCCATAGGCCCTCACCCTGTGCCCTGATCTGGAAGCTGAGCTCCCAACTCCGAAACTGCTCGCCGGCCTGAAGCGGCGGCGGCAGCGTCTCAAAGTCCTTTTGCCTGCGGTCGACACCCAGCGTGGGGCCAAGGACGAGAATCACTGTCTGCCGCTGGCGTTGAGTCTGCTGCTGTGCCAGATATTGCGTGGCAGCAAACACAGCTGGGTTGGCGTACCTTGGAGGGATGAAGGATTGCGGCGCACTGGCGGCAGTCTGAGAGACCAATGGCTGCAGTGTTGCAAGCTGCTGCGTCAGGGCGGCGAGCTCTTCCTGAAGAGCAGCGAGGAGTTCAGGGTCATTGCCAACGACGCCAGAGGGCTACTGTCGCTACTGCTGCTGCTACTGCTGCTGCTGCCGCTAGTGCTGCTGTTGCTACTGATGCTTCTGGTGCTACTGTTGTTGTTGTTGCTCCTGCTGCTACTGCTGCTCCTGCTGCTCCTGCTGTTGTTTCTGCTGCTGCTGGTGCTGCTGTTGCTACTGCTACTGCTTCTGCTGCTGCTGCTTCTACTGCTGCTGATATTGTTGTTGATACTGTTGCTGTTGCTACTCTTGCTGCTGTTGCAGCCACCGCAAGAAAGGGGGGTGGGGGTCCCCCCACCAGAGGAGGACCACTCTCCGGTGGGACAGCCAGCCATTGTTTGATGCCCCTTTGTTTTGTTTTGTTTTTTTTGTTGCTGACATCAGCAGTGACATCAGCTCAAGGCGGTGGACGTCCTGCCCACCCTTAGGTTTTCTTCCCCCTTCTCTTGCCCCCTTTTTTTGTTTTTTTTCTTGTGAGTTGATGATATCAGTAGTGACGTCAGCAGTGACATCAGCAACGGGATGCTGACGTCAGTAGTGGCAGTTGTTGGGGCCACTGTTATAGTTACTGTTGCTGCTGCTGCACCTACTGTTGCTCTTGCTGTTGCTGCTGTTGGTGCTAATGCTGTTGCTGCTGCTACTGCTACTGCTACTACTACTGCTACTGCTACTACTACATGTGCTACTGCTGCTGCAGTTGCTGCTGCTACTGCTGTTGCAACTACTGCTACTGCTGCTACGACTGTTGCTGCTGTTTCTATTGCTGTTGCGGCTGCTGCTATTGTTGCTGCTGTGGCTATAGTTGCAACAACAACTGCAGNTAGTGGCAGTTGTTGGGGCCACTGTTATAGTTACTGTTGCTGCTGCTGCACCTACTGTTGCTCTTGCTGTTGCTGCTGTTGGTGCTAATGCTGTTGCTGCTGCTACTGCTACTGCTACTACTACTGCTACTGCTACTACTACATGTGCTACTGCTGCTGCAGTTGCTGCTGCTACTGCTGTTGCAACTACTGCTACTGCTGCTACGACTGTTGCTACTGTTTCTATTACTGTTGCGACTGCTGCTGTTGTTGCTTCTGTGGCTATAGTTGCAACAGCAACTGCAGCTGTTGCGGGCTGCTGCGGCTGCTCTGGCTGTTGTAGCAGCAAAGGCAGCTGACGCGGCCACGGCAGCAAAGCTGGTGGGCTGGGGGATTTTTTTCTTGTTCTTCTTCTTTCGTTTGTCACAGCGGGCAGCTGCCCACTGTTTGCTACGAGTAGCGGGCTGCTGCTCGCTTGCAGGAAGCTGCTTCTCGATGGCAGCAACGGGCTGCTGCTCACTGCTTGCTCGCTACGGGCAGTGAGCAACAGCAACCGCTACTGGCTGCTGCCGGCAGCTGCTTGCTACTACTACTGTTGCAGTTCGCTATTGCGGCTGCTACAGCCTGTTGCTGCTGCTCACGCTGCTGCAGATGCTGCTTGTTGCTGCTGTTGCTCGCACGTCCTGCAGGATGCTGCTGCAAGCTACTGCAATGGGCTGGTGCTGCTGCGAGCTGCTACTACGGGCTGCTACTACTGTGGGCTGCTGCTGGTGCGAGCTGCTGCTGCTGCGGGCTGCTGCAAGCTGTTGCTTCTGCCTGCTGCCGCTACTGCACGTAATTACTGCAGGCTGTTGCTGCCCCTGCTCGCTATCGTTGCCTGCGGCTGCCGCTGTTGCTGACTGTTGCTGCTGCATGCTAGTGCGAGTCAGTGCACATGGGTGACGTTGTCGCGTGCGTCGTCGCCCGCAGGTGTCAGACGCGGCTTGCCGCTCACCTCCTCGCGTCACACGTGGGGGTCAGCACTGGCGAAAAAATTTCGGCAGCATTTCCCCTAGGCCAGTGGCCGTGGGAAAAAATCTGATGCCGCCACCAGGCCCCTTGATGCTGCTGGAAAAAAATCCGGTAGCATTTTCCCTGCACTGGCGTATGGGGGTCCACCGGCGTTGTTTGGCATGTGTACGCCAGTCTTCTGCTGCTGCTGCTACCCTCTAGCTCTGATACCAAGCTTGAAAACCTAGGCAGCAGGTTTGGGCAGTGGCGTTGTTGATGCAGCGTGCGGGCTTCCACGCTCGTTGCTTAAGTCTGCTGCCCCCTCAGTCTGCTGCTCTAGAGTCTAAGTCTGGAATCTCAGGGTTTGTTACTCAGAAACGCGCCCATGGTAGCGCCGGAAAGCAACTGAAAACTGAAAGTGACTGATTGGGAATGAAGAATGAGCAACAATGGGAGACCCCTCCAAGTTCTAGCTCCCCCCCACAAGTGTAGAACTTGTTACTCAGCTAACGAGCCAATCAAAAAATAGACCTAGACCTGTTTTCTGGCAAGCACGGTTTTCCCCGTGAGCCTCGCCAGACGCCTGACAGCCCCAAACCCAGGCATCGTCTGTTTTGCCTGAAAACAGGACCATACCATAATACTGTCGTTGCGAACGCAGTCCTGCAGTCATAATCAGCTAGAAAAACAGCAGCAAGGAGTTATGGCTGCCCAAACCCAGTCAGTCGCTACAACAGTCAGCGATGCCAAACATGGCCATACAGCAGGAGACATGGACCTTAGGCACCGAATGATGCTATAGACTCAATGTCACAACCAGACACAGCGCTAGGTGCATGCAGACAGCATCTGCAGTGGCAGTGACCGCCGGCGGCCCGACCGTGAAGGAGGCCTCCCGATGGAGCCGAGCGAATGGCCAGAGGGAGGAGGCTCCAGCGAAGGGTGAGTTGGCCTCAACGTGTGTCGGCTCCACCGAGCGAAACTCCAGCGGCGTCAAGTCTTGCCGTCAGTCATCTGCACGTCGATGTACACAAGCCGAGAGGACACAACAGAGTACAATGAGAGATGCACGAAAACCAATAGCGATTGAGCATCACTTTGTGCGTGATGTGGTGGAGCGACATGTGATCTCCGTCATTTGGGTTGGCACTGACATGGACTGTGCTGACTTCTTGACGAAGGCACTCGCATGCGGAAAGTTCTTGGTGGCCATTCGTTCTGTTGGACTTCGTCCCTGACCTGAGAGTGGTTGAGTGTGGGGTGTGACTGTGTGCGTGTGACATTTGTCGTTGCACTCATTGCACTCGTCTGAGTACTGCACGCGTATGGACATGCGTACCATCGGGTCATGGGGGAGTGTTGTGATTTGTGATATTCATGTCGAAGTGTACAGTGCACTGTGACTACTTGGCCGTGTCCATACTCGTGCAGATCCCTGATGCGGTCGCTGGTGGCACCGGTGCGTCGTCTGGTGGCGGATTACCAGCCTGGAGGTGACCAACGACGGTTCTAGAGTTGTGGACGCTACACGGGACCTCCTGCAGTTTTTTTGCAGCACGCAGGAGTTTATGGGTGGACTCGCCGTGGGAACGATTTGCATGTTTTTGCATTGTGTGCCCACCGTTTGATTCCGGATGCATGCATGTGACCAGTCGTAGCGTCTGGCTTTTGATCCTGTAGGTCTAGGTCTAGACTGTTGTTGTGTGTGTCGTACACAGCTTACGGTGACCCCTCGGCTCATGTCCATTCACGTGCAGATCCTTGAGACTGGCGACGGCGGCAGCAGACTGGCAGCCGGTGGCGACGGGCGCCCAGAAGACTTCCGTATTTTGTAGACTCGTGCTGTGTCAGAGCACGTAGGCGTGCAGCCTATCAGGATGTAGATCTCGTCGACGTGGCCGTTCTGGTTCAAACGGCTCGTCGTTCTGACGTGTCTGCAGGGAATTGTGACCAAAACTGTGCTTTTGCCACTGTTTTGTCCTGCTAGAAAAATAGCGCCGATTGTGCGCCGTGTGTGTTTGCATCCACTAGGTCCGTGGCACTATTTAGGTTGGCCAGACCTCAGTTGTCA
>SZWC01024936.1:6869-36221 GCA_023375785.1 Penium margaritaceum | reverse complement strand
GGCTTCACTTCTCGCTGCTGCGTGGCGCGGGAGAACTTGTACATGTTGAACAGCGACACGCCGATCATGATGATGAAGATTCCAAGAAGGTTCACGCGCGTGAAGCGGTCGCTGAACACCCAGTGCGAGACGAGGATGGTGGCGCCCTCCTTGACGGTGCCGGCCACGGAGAGCGTGACGGCGCTCGTCTCCAGCACCAGCAGGAACTCCGACATGATCATCATGAACGCCAGCAGCCCTCCGCACACCATGATGACGAGGCTGTACATGGCGTGGTCAAACGTGTCGAAGTAGGGCGTGGTGTGCAGCGTGTGCCACGGCTCGCGGATGAGGGAGAAGATGGCGCACACGAGAGCCATGACCGGCGTTAAATAGCACAGCGTGACGAGGGGGTTGGTGAGCCCCAGCTTGTCCTTCTGCAGAAGCACTTGGATGAGCACCCAGCGGAGCCCCGAGGTGAGCGCCGACGCCATGACGAGCAGGAACCCCACGAACTGGAAGTGCGTCTCGCCAGCCACCGTGAACAGCACGCCCACGGAGATCACGGTCATCACCCCCAGCAGCTTCATGCTCAACGGCTCGAGACGGAACGCGAACGCAAAGAGGAGCAGGAACACGGGGGCGCTGGACTTGCACATGGTGTAGAACGTGAGGGTGATGAACGCCAGTGACAGGTTGGACAGCCCTATGTCCGCCGCCGTGGCCACGGCCGTGGGCACGATGCGCATGCCATAGTCGCGCCACGACAGCCGCGTGGTCGGCGACCATGAGGGCGGGCAGCAGCAGCGCAGCACCACCACGGAGATGACGTACTGCAGCATGAAGTGGAACGTGGTCATGAGCAACGGCGCGGGGAAGTGGCCGTGCTTGTGGCCGATGAGGATCTTGTTGTACAGGCTGAGGCACATGCTGAATACGTACCAAGCTCCGATCAATCCAACGGCTCGGATCATCTGCACAACCCATGGTTCCACACCGCCCAGGATGCCAAGGCCCATGCCACCACCACCTCCTCCGCCAGACACCCCCAGACCAATGGCCGGGGGACCACAGCTGCTGCCTCCACCGCCGCTGCTGCCAGCGGCAGATCCAGCATTGATGGGCAGGCTGGACGCACATGCTTTCGCAGCTCCCAGTGGCCCAGAAACACCGCTGCTGCTGCCGCTGCTGCTGCTATTACTGGAACCAGCAGCTGCAGCTGCATCTCCTGGCTTTCCTGGAGGTCTGTGCGCTGCGGCGCCACCTGTCAAGGGACCTCCAGTCACACCACGCCTGTCTCTGCTGCTGCTTGAAAACGACGCACTTCGCTCTGCGCGCCGTACCAACGGCTGATCTTCCTCCGCTGGATTCGGCTGCGTGACACAGACGCCAACACTGCTTCTTGAAACGAAGGTGGCAGCTGCGGCTGCTTCCGCTTCTGCTTCTGCTCCTACTTGCCCAGACGGGAACGGAGGAAGGGACGGCTCGCGCGCCAGGCAGACCGCCGCAGCCTCTGGCGATGTGCGCGGAAGCGACTGCGGACGCGCAAGCGCAGAGGCATTGGAAGTTTCGACGGGGCACGCGGGGTAGGACGAAGCGAGTGCTAGCGACTGCCGCTGGACGGCCTGAGCGCTGGCAGTGGCCCACGGCGTGGATCGCGACGGCAACGGCTTTGGCTGGGGAGAGGAGGATGAGGCCCATGTAGAAGGGGCAGTGGCGGCAGAGGAAAACTCGCGGCCATTTTTGGAATGCAGCGATGGCGTCGGCGGCAGCTGCCAAACGACCCCGTCGTGCGGCGAAGACAACGATTCAGCATCGGTAACGCGAACGACGAGGGAGGATGAGCTGCTGCTGCTCTCTGCCGCGTCACAGACGCTCCTTTCTCGTTCCTTGTCGTTTTCTCTGTCTCTGTCTCTGTCTCTGTCTCTGTCCCTGTCTCTGTCTCTGTCTCTGTCTCTGTCTCGCGCGCGAGATCTCACTGCGAACGCCAGGGCGGCTGGATCCCTGAAGCTGCGGCGGAGTGAGAGGTGGAAGCTGCCGTGGTCGGGTGAGAGCGCGTCACAGCTCATCGCGCGTCAGAGCATTGGACGACGGGCAGGAAGACTTGTCGCGAGAGGGCTGCTCTTGCCGGCCGCAGAAACACACGATGGCTCCTGGCAGCCTGCGGATTGGTACCTGCGGCAGACCGTCGCACGCCCCGGCAAATCGAACCACTGGCGGGCCACACGCTGCGCGGAGCCAGGCGAAAGGAACGCGTGCTCGTCCCGGCCGACGACGGCAATGGCAGGCAGCAGCAGCACCAGAACCACCACCACCACCACCACCACGACAGAGGCAGCTTCTGCGTATCGCTTTCACGGAAACTCAGCAACGCCTCAGCAACAGAAGACAACACGCCACTGGCTCCTCGAGCAAGGGTGGGGCCGGTTTCATCTGCTGCAGCAGAAGCGGTCAGACGTAAAGAAACGCTTCTCCTGTCGGTGAGTGGCAAGAGTGGTGTTCCTCGCTACTAGGCAACACGTTGCGGTCGAGTTGCAGAGGACTGTGGCGCGTGCGCTACGTCGTCGAAGCTAGTGGCCCATCGCCCTTTGCGTTGCTTCGCCTGAACGCCGTTGGATCGCCCATGAAAGCAGCTCGATGATCGACAATGACCGTCGATAAAAAACCGCATAAGTGCTACACGACCGTGGGCATGGCAAACGTCTTCGCTCAAAATGGCATTTTCCATTGAATTACCTCGTCGCCCATTTGGCCGTCCAAAGACATCTGGTTGACCAGGAAAACCTCCCGAGTCTACTCAGAGAGGCCGCAAACACGTGTTTGTCGCCAAAATGTCGTGACAAGAGCCATTGTATCCAAAATCCCAAAACAATTACTCACATACCAACAACATTCAGGAAATCCCACATCTACCCGTCTGCCTACTACTGTTACGCCAAGAGAACGTAGGTGGTACACAGGGATGAGGTGCATAATAAAATCAGGAAAACGTATTGGGGATAAATGGTTCATTTGTAACAAGTAGTAAGTGTACATCGATGACGAGTGTCGAGTGAGTTGAGCACATATAAACAATGCCAAGAATGAGAATGACGCAAAATATTGGTACCTAGAAACAGTACCAACCTGTCCCTTGTCCCTCACGTGATTGTGTGCAACACGAGAGTGTGGTCAGAATGCAACTGACGGAGGTCAAAACGGCCAAGTGTGGAGGACGGGAGAGTCAGAAACGCAGGAGAGCCAAAACCCATGGGGTGGAGCTCGCTGGTCGAGCCAACCCATCGGCCGGCAAGTTGGAGCTCTCTGGTACTCACCAAGACGCAAGGGCATAATGCCACTCGCAACTTGCAAGTGGGCACATACACACGAGTTTTGTCCCAAACTACCTCTGTCAAAACTAACACACACTCATAAGCAGGAAAAATATAGGCCACCAGGACATGCCAGACCAAGAATGTATGGGGATGACAATAGAGTGCTTTGCAACAAAGGCGCTGCAGCCACGAGAAAGGTGTCGGCCAACGGATCCGGCGGAAGTGTCACCGGTGGCAAGTTGCAACTGCTCGACACTTGCAAGACTTTCGTTTGCTCGCCCAGTCTTCTGTACCCTCCACCTCATCAAGAGTCTGCAAAGCAATGGTCGTGAGCCAAGAGGTCACATTTAGCTATGTACACAACATCACTCCCCCATGACCACACGGCAAACTGGTCCACAAGCACGAGAGCACTGATACGAGCAACAACATAAGGTAACGATGAGAAATCAATAACAGATTCAGTTTAAGGGTAGAGGTCAGTCCACAGTGCAGGCAGGGTGTAATCCCACAGAATGAGCAGTTGCGAGGAACTTCGTCCGGCTTATGGCCTTTGTTAGAAAATCAGCACGTTACAAATCAGTACCAACCCACATGACCTGAATCTCACCTCGATCCATTAGATCTCAGATGTAGTGGTACTCAACATTGATGTGCTTGGTGCGTGCATGAAACACACGCCTTCGCGTTCTCATTGTCACATGGAAGCACAAAAGGGGGCATGGACTGACGTAGCTCACGCAATTGACGCACCAACCACACACTCTCTATCGCACCTGCGCCCAGAGCCACATACTCAGCCTCCTGCGAGCGATGCATCCCTGATTTCCACTACGCCACAAGGCGACAGTTCCTCCAATTAGGAAGAGGTAACCGGTGTGACTCTTGCCGTCTCGGCTCCATACCCAGTCACTGTCCGTGTATCCGTCGAGGACCACGGAGGCCTGCCTTGGTAGTGAAGGCCGACACGGGCGGCGGACACGACTTATTGCACGCATCGGACAACAGCCTTAAGAACCCTCCTGAGGGGTGCTTGTGAGAACTGTGTAAGCAGGTTGATAGTGAAGGCGATGTCCGGGCGTGTCATCGTGGCCAAGTACATGAGCGAGCCAATGACGCGCAAGTACAAGGTCACATCGACTAGCTCCCCTAGCTTTGCTGAGTATTCGACAGTCCTGTCCAACACGGGTGATCGGCGTTGACGTCGTGGGTATAGTGCTAAGGAGCTCGGCAAAACGCTCCCCCAGTGTGAGAGAGTAACCCTCCTCATGGACCAGAAGCGTCCGCCAAGCACGATCACGCTCAATCTGCATGCCCAGAAACACTGTGGCCTCTCCAAGGTCTTTCATTTTGTATGTCGAATGCAGCACACCCTTGGCTGCTTTGACTACCTTCAGATCAGGTGAAGCGATCAGAAGGTCGTCGACGTAGACCAGGATGGCCGTGAGCAGCTCATGAGCTTGTGAGAGGAAGAGCGACTGATCTGCCGTACTCTTGACATAGCCAGCTCTTAGGAGTGTGCTGGTGATTTCTTTGTTCCAACACCGAGGCGACTGCTTTAGGCCATATAGGGCCTTCTGCAACCGGTACACACGCCCACTGTCGTCCTCAAAGCCTCGGAGCTAAACCATGTAAGTCTCCTCATCCAGCTTCCCATGTAGGAACGCGTTGTTAACGTCCATCTCGTGGAGCTCCCAGTTGTGCTGGGCCACCTGTGATAACATGCCCAGGGCCGTGGTCATGCGTCCAACTGGTGCGAAGGTCTTAGTGAAGTTGATTCATTGCACCTAAGAGAATCCCTTCGCAGTCAATCGTGCCTTGTAGCATTCAACTGATTTGTCCGGCTTGAGCTTCTTTTGCAAGACCCACTTGGCTTGAACGACCTTTCGCCCGCGCGCTCGTAAATCCCATGTTCAATGAGGGCAGGCAGCTCAGCCTGAATGCCCATGTCAGAAACGCAGGAGAGCAAAAACCTACGGGGTGGAGCTCGTTGATCGAGCCCACCTATCGGTCGACAAGTTGGAGCTTGCTGTACTCACCAAAACGCGAAGGCACAATGCCACTTGCAACCTGCAAGTGCGCAAATACCCACAACGACTTTTGTCCCAACCTACGTCTGTCAAAACTAACACACGATCATAAGTTGGGAAAACATAGGCCACTAGGACATGCCAGACCAAGAATGTATGAGGATGAAAATAGAGTGTTTTGCAATAGAGATGGGGACGCTGCAGCAATGAGAGAGGTGACGGCTAACGGATCCGACGGAAGTGTCACCGGTGGCTGGTTGCAGCTGCTCGGCACTTGCCTGACTTACGTTTGCTCCCCCAGTCTTCTGTACCCTCTGCCTCATCAAGAGTCTGCAAGGCAATGGATGTGAGCCGAGAGGTCACAGTCAGCTATGTACACAACATCACCTAGGCCCTTGAGCTGAGCAACACATGCGGGGTCACGCCGTGAGTGGCTGCTTCAAGAAGCTCCACCAAAACATCAAGGGATTTTGAGAATATCAAGATGGGGTTTTGCAAAGATCCAGCGTCGTCGAGAAATCCACCGAACAATATCAAAACACCGATCTAGTTAACGATACTTCATTCGACCATTCTGGAAAGTGGTTCAAGTGGTCAAAATCTTCTCGAACAGAACACCAGAGGTCAGGGCAGGTGGCCAAAATGCCCTTGGCTAATCGGTGAAAAAATCCGTAGGTCATCGCGTAGTAGGCCATGAATGTTAGAACAGAAATGCCCACTCGCTGATTTTAGGAACTCGTGTACATGATGAACGTAACACTCCCCCTCCCCCTCCCCTTTTAGCCGTGACGTTAAGTCGCGTTAGCAGACATAGACTAGTGACGACAGTAGTAGATGTCGATCAGGTGATCAACGTCTTGGATGTAGTCATAGAGCTCCCGTTGTTGTGCGTGACGTTGTAGCCGTGCCACTTGACCAGATACTCGGCCATTTTTCCACGACGTCAATTTCCGTGGATATCTTCTATTATGTACTCCGCATCCCCGTCCACTTACACCGGAGGTAGAGTTGCGATGTATCTGCCAGGGAAGTTTGTGCTGGAGTCCTGGTAGTGCTTGGGCTTGTTGATGTGAAAAATAAAGCGACGACAGGGGTTTGCATTCCCTTGATCTCAGACGGTCCCAACCACCGGGGTTTGAGTTTCGTAAAGTCCTGTCATCGGAATTTGATGTTTGCCGGGCTGAGGACGATGCGGTTGCCTGCGTTGAACACGTCATTGCTAGGATGTCGGCAGGTCGATCAAAATCATAGTTGCTTGTGTCTTTGGGAGGATCTCTTGTGTTTCCTCCCAAACGCTTGAGAATTCTCTTATGCGGATGTCAACCGCGGGGATGTTGCTCTGGCTTTGTAATCCGGCCGGTGAACCCAGAAGATTGTCGTACACTACTTGAAAAGGGACTTCGCCACTTGCGATGGAAGTGGTGGAGTTATGTGCGAGTTCAGTAATCGGCAATTTGGTTGCCAAATCTGTGCCATGCCACTCACATAATGTGCGGAAAAGGTGTTCGAGCATCCGATTGGTCCATTCTGTTTGCCCGTCGGCTTGCGGATGGAACGCCTTTGATAGCCGGATCCGACTACCATAATGCGTCATCAGTTTGTGCCAAAAACGACTAGTGAAAGAACCATCTTTATCGCTGGTGATGGTGCGTGGCACGCCGTGCAATCATACGAGCTGGTGTAGAAACAGTCGTGTTGTTCGTTCTGTGATGATAGTGGTCGTTGACAGGATGGAGTGCAAAATGTTTTAAGTCTTCTGACCACGGGGAGGATGGCGTCGTAACCCTCTGGAGTGGCGGTTGATTCCGTTACGAAATCCATGCTTCTGTCGACCCACGGCTCCATCGGAACAAGTAGTGGTTGGAGGAGACCGGGTGGCCTCATGGGACAAGATTTTTGTCTCTGACAGGTGTTGCATGATTTCGATAACACCGACATGACGGTCTGCATCTTGTCCCACCATTAGTGTCTGGCCACCTTCTTGAGCGTCTTGTCCTTGCCAAAGTGTCCGCCTGGACCGGTGTTGTGGTATTTCTATGGTAGCAGTCTCCGTAGCTCCTGGTTTGGTAAATCGCCACTAGGGGTTGTCAAACCAAAAGTTAGTTTTTACGTACCCACTGAAATCCTCATAACCCTTCTCAAACAGCCTCGAGAGGTACGGGTCTCGTTCGACAAGAAACACATTAATCTTGGCCATCAAATCTGGTCACCCATTAAGAGCATCAGCTGGATTAGTTTTTCCACGTCGATAATCAATCTAGTAGTCGAAGTTGGACTCATGGAACTCTATCCATCGAATCTCTTGACGGCTTAGATTTGGCCATCTTGAGATATTTCAGGGCATGATGGTCAGTGTGGACGATGCATGGTCGGTGTGGACGATGCATGGTTGGCAATCCTTGTAGTACCGCCATGTTTTGAACGTGTGCACGACCATGAGAATTTCTTTTTCGTGCACCAAGTAGTAGAGTTCCGGTCCGCGTAAATCTCTTGACATATACACGACTGGTTCTCCATCACCGTTGTCTTGGAGGAGAACAGCTCCAATGGCTCGATCGGGTGCGTCGGTGGCCATGATGTCATCCACCATTGGATCTACCAATCATAAGGCTAGCACCGAAGTTAGAGAGTTTCTCAATTATTTAAACAATTCTTATTCGCTTTCCTCCCAACTTCACTGAGTGGTTTTTCAAGTGAGATAAAAGAGAGGCGCTGACACTCGAACGAAGTCCTCTTTGAATTGACACTAGTAGTTACTGGAGCCCAAAAATTCTTGAACGTCCCAAACATTTGTGGACATCGGCCAATCAACGAGCGCCTCCATCCTTTTCGGGTCCACGATGATCAGTCCGCCGCTGATGATGTGGCCTAGAAACTCGATCGAATGGCGACCAAAGTCGCATTTCAAGAGTTCTCCATTTTTTTTTCTCTTCTTGTAAAACTTTGAGAACTTTTCAAAGATGTCCAGCATGCTCCTCCTAGGTGCGGCTATTCACTAGGATGTCATCAAAGCACACAACAGAAAAGTCGTCGAGGTATGGATGACATATGTTCTTCATCATGGACATAAAGGTTGCGGGGGATTTTGTGATTTCAAACAGTATAACTGTGAACTCAAAGTGCACGTATCGAGTACAAAATGCTGTCTTGTTATCGTCCATCTGATACGCGGATCTGATGGTAGCCGTTGCGCAGGTCAATTTTGCTGCACATTCCGGCCCTGAGAAGTTGGTCAAAAAAAATTCTGCTCACAGAAGAGGATAGTCGTTCTTGATGGTGACGTGAAGATTTCAATGAAACCTTGACCAAACATCTTGTCCAGATACTTCTTTAGTTTGGTGAGCTCGTGATTTTTCATCAAATGTGTTTTTTTTACTGTCGGTCTGTTGTCCGGCTTCAAGTCTATCTGATGGTCGATGTTTTAGTATCCACGTAGCTCTCGTGGTAGTTCATTGGGAAGAACCTCCTCGCACTCCTCGATCAGTTTTGTAGACTCCTCCCGTACTACCGTGAACTTATCACGTGTCAAGGTCGACGTCATTGTTTCGGCAGCTGCAATTTCTTCCACTCATCATGCCTCCACGTGGACTGGCCACGCTTTAGCTACGCGCTTCAGGTACCTATTGGCCATGTCCAGAGATATCGAATGGCATTTTGTGGCCGGTGCAACTTCCTGTGCTGCTTCCACCTCTGCTATTTCCCATAACCGCCGTTGTGTTGTGGGTCACTCGACCAGAAGGAGATGTCATTTTTTGTCAGCGATGCTGACAAAAAATGACATCTCCCTCTAGTCGAAATTTTGTGGTTGCCTATTGGGCATGTTCTCTAGACTGTTACGTTGTACAGATTTCCGATTGCAGTCAGAGTGATTCGTGAAGTTGACGAATGTGCTTTGGTCCGTTGACGGATTTTCCCTCAAACACTTCTAGTTCGGTTTGTAAACCTGCTTCTAAACCATTTCGTTTCTTCCAAAGTTGTAAGAAGCTCCTCCACCCAATAGTGTTGGTACCATTCCACAGCTTTTACATCCCCTTGGCTGTACACGTAGCGGTATCGCTAGTTGGCCGTCCTCATACTCCTTGAACTTCGTGATCTCAGGTACCCTTGTCTAGGGCAATGGGATCCGCTCACATGGGCGATCGGACGATGCCAAAAATATTTACTGGAAAGGAGCTTTGTTGTCCACACCTGCCCTTTGCCATCACCCATCTCCTCATTTTTTCACCGTGGCTTCCCTCCCTTTTGGCCTACTGATGTCGTTTTTGACAATTGCGTGAGTTATAACTCGACTTTCTACAAGTCCAGCAAAGCCATTGATTGTGTTGATCGATGGATTCAATCTCCATTTGATACAGGGTTTTTTTTGACTGTGACTTTCCTCCTCTATGAGGAGAATGGTGGCTTTGGGGTCACCAACCGCTGGATTCCTGCATCCAAGCATTGTAGTCGGCGCTGATGGTATGATCAGCTACTAAGATCATTCGCAAAAGGCTGTCTTAGATGTTAGAAAAGGCGAATACTCACTGAATTTCTTGCTTGGGGTAGTTTTTAGGGGAAACCCAGTTTGTCGGGGGCGAGGTCACCGTCAATGATGGCCTTGTAGAAACGCCACAAATACTATGCCACGCAAGACTCCTGACAGAGATGTTGTAGTCAACAACGTACCTCATACCTCGGTGATCTTCAAATTCAAATTCAATGTTTTGGAATGTACTTGAAATTGTTACGTATTGTCGTTCAATGAATTCAAAGAAACACGTAAATAGTTGTAATTTTAGGTGTCAGGGTCAGTGTTTTCTTTTTTAGGTCTTGGGTTCAGCAAGCCATGGATTTTGGTTTACTCATCTTCTTCACTTGCATTTTTTTGGTGCAGGTGTGCTGGTGTGTGTTTAGGATCCACTATGTGAACTGGCAGCGTCAGCTTTGTCACGAGCGAGAGATAGCGAGAGCAAGAGTGGGAGAGAGACGTGTGCTCGCACCAGGTGAGTGTCAGTGGTGTCAGCACTTTGAGCCACGTCATCTCTGCATGCGTAGTGTGCGGTGGCGGTGCTGTCATGAGCGAGCCCTCGCTTGACGTTCGGAGACCATTCGATGAATTTTAGGATCGGGAAAAAAATCAACTTGGAATTTCTACGAATTTAAGGAGCAGGTTCAACCTGAATTTGCTCAATTAGGAGCACATGAATAATTGAATTGGCCAAAAAATGTTTGAATTCAAGGAAAAAAATAATTATTAAAATTCAGACCTACGAATTCAAGAATCACCGGGGTATTTCTCATTCAATTTTTTCAAATGAGCAAGGATAGTGCGCGCAAAGTCGCTCTATGATTTTGGTGGTGTGAGGGAGTTGTGCCACATCGGAATAATCTACGAAATGATTAGTACACATGCGGTTGACAATGTGAGAGTGGTCACATGAGCTGTTGATCTGCTTTCGCCGGTCTCCTGTTGCCATTGGATGGTTTGGTCAGACCACCAACTTAAAGTCATGCCACACAAAAGCGAGGTTGCGAGGTCAATTTTCTCCTCATCCTTGTTCACCCCAGCAACAGTGAAGCACACCTCCAAACTCATCAGCCACAACTTGTGTGTCCGTCCCTTGGAATTCGCGGGATCTAACGGATTGGGAAATGCCGATCGAATCTGGGGTGCACTCAAGAGTTAAGTATTTCTCTCAGTGAGTATCGCTTCGTACACACAGGAATCTCAAAGCTCTTCCATCGCCGCGTTAAGTTGTTGGAGCAGATGGAAATTGATGCTCTTGAGTCTCGACAGCTGTTGGTATAGGCCTTCATTGGTTCCCGTTTGTTGGTCGGTACCTCCCATCGTGCCAGGTGTTGACTGGACGGGCAGCGGTGGGGGCAAGGGGTTCGCTGAGCCCGAGGGATCCGTCACCGGGTTGGCTTTCGGGTTTGTTGGTGTTGCGCCAATTACTATGAAGGCTCCTGCTGCTGTCTATTTTTTCTGGAGAACGTCGGTGTATGTGTGCCGTTGATTCTCTAATGTCATACTATTCGTCTTTGCCCGATGTGCTGGTTTCGTTCACTGTTGTTGTCGTGAAGTGTGCGATCTTTTTAATGGTGGAGATATGGTAAAGACTCGTGTGAGGCTGTCGCCAGTTAATTAATGCGTCCGTTGGACCTTGGGCATCGCTGCGCTCTGATACCAAGTGTTACGCTGAGCGGAATGTAGGTAGTTCACAAGGGATAGAAGAAAATTCAAGGATTGAAAAAAATATTGATACTTTGTAATGAACATTAAGTTTACTTCGATGACAAATGACAAGTGAGTTGAGCACATGTATGCAATGTCGAGAATGAGAATTCAGCATGTATTGGGTCTTCAACGCTGGAGCCGAGCGATGCGTGTGAGTCGTGCCGTGGCTAGCTGCTTCGTGAACCACCACCAAAAATCCATGGGGCTTTCAGAATATTAAGACACGGTTTTATAAAGATCCAGCACCGTCGAGAAGTCAACCGGACAGTATCAAAACATTGATATAGTTCGCAGGAACTCTGTCGACCATTCTGGTAAGTGGTCAAAGTAGAACCTTTTGGAGCGCAACACCGGAGGTTGGGTAGGAGGCCAAAATGCCCTCGGCCAATCAGCGTAAAAATCCTCACATGGTGGGCCATGAATATTGTAACAGAAACGTCCACTTGCTGAGTTTAGGGACTAATATACGTCAGGGACGTAACAATTTTGCCAATCAAAGTGTAGGCTATTTACAAAAAGAATTCATACAGAAAGGAAAAAAATCAACTGACAGATTCAACTTGTTTTTTAATAGCAGTGAATTTACTTTGATGACAAGAGTCAGAACTGTCGAGCGCATGTACACAACAACAAGAACAGGAATGATGCATACTTAGGATCTAGGATGCTCCAGTCACGCGACGAGTGCAACATCGTGTCGTGGAAAACTCTGCCAAATACTCAAAGGTGTTGGTACGGCAGTCACGGTGACCCTCGGACTCGTCGTCGCTCACTCGCCAGGATGCCAGGACGCCCGACGGCTACTTCGGCACCATCAGCCTCAACAGGCACATCCTCATGTGCTCTTTAGATTTTTCTCAATGATCAACTCCTAGGAACCATTTTCTTAGTGGAGTTGTTTGTTCTCCTTCATGAATCGGTTTAGAGTTTTTCTTTCTGCACCAAATGCTTCTCTCTGTTTGTTGTTTGGACAACCGAGGAGCTTGTGCAAATGTCAGGTTCTAGCATGCTGTTGTTTGAAATCCTGCACATAGGTTGGTCTGTTTTGGACCGGTTGGTTGGACTTGTGTGCTTCCACGCTTGTTTCTGGACAAGAGTATGTCCCCACACTTGTATTCCCTACTCGTTCCAATTACAATCTCAAGCCTTTGCTTTTTCAAGCATATCTTTGCTTTCTCTACTGTTTCTAGCATTGCATGTCTCGTTCTGTTTCTCACAGCTTGTTCTTTCATGAAATCCAACTTTTGGAAACTTTGAGACCCTGAACGTTGTCAGGTTGTCGACTATTGTGATGCTCTCTTCTTTTTAGAGAACTTTCTTTTGGCCCCGTTGCGTGCACCCTTATCTTTTCCAAGGGAAGGCTCTCTCTTTGAAGAGTCCTTTGGTAGTGCTTACGCTCTATTTCCTACTCCCCACGTGCTAGTGTATCCCCTGTTGCATCCACGTCATTGCATGCATCTTCCCATGCCATGTCTGATTAACATCCTATTGCAACAGCAACATCCCCTCCATCGTCCCCTGCGGCATCTCCATCGAAAACTAATTCACATCCTGTCTTATCTAAATCGTTGTCTACATCATTCCATGCCACATCTGTGCTTTTGCTTGACTCGCATCCTATCGCATCCACGTCCACACCTACACCTCCATCATCGCCTACCATATCACTATTGTCATCACTTGTGTCGTCTCTTGTTGCCTCACAGTCGGTGCCTTCATCATCGCCTGTGTTGCATGTTGTGGTTCCATCTACAACCAACCCAGTCGCACCTCCACAACATCCTATCTCATCGTCGTTTGTTCACGCGTCTGGCGGTCATCTCAAGCCTATGCAATTTGCGTCTCACTATGCCCTACCTGCCTATCGCAGTGCCTTGGCTGGCTCCAATGGGCCCGTGCCATCTACCCTTCCGGTCCATGTTGATATCGTTGGCCCCACACAGCCTGTCGCTGCCTCCGTCCTTAACACTCTAGGCCTGGCGACAGTTGTGAAGTAGCCTAATACTACGCCTGGATACTCCGTCATGATTAATGAGTTCCGCCATGCTATTATGACTTATGAGTCTAGTCTACTTGTCCGAGGTATCTCAGGTGCCACCGCATTCGTAGCAAGTGGCACCACAACATGTATGCTTGAACACTGTATAACAAGCCCGCAAGTTATACATGGCGCACTCTGGGAGCAGGCTATGTGCGAGGAGCTAGCTGCCATCAAAGTACACTGCATTTATGAGATGGTGAAGCTCCTGAATGATCGGAAGACCATAACAGGTCAAAGAAAGAGAGGCCCAATGGCTCAGTGGAATGTTACAAGGCCCGTCTTATGGTCTAAGGATTGCTCCAGGTGCTTGGTGTGGACTTTGATGCAACCATTACACCAGTTTGAAAGCACACCACTGCAAAGGCCTTGTTTAGTCAAGTGGCTCAACACAATTGGGAGCTTCACCAGATGGACGTGAATAACATCTTTTTATACAGCAAGCTTGAGGAAGAGATCTATCTTTTTCAGCCTTTAGGATATGAGGATGACACAGACAAGGTCTGGTGCCTCTGAATGTCCATTTATGGCCTAGAACCTTCTCACCACCTCTGGAATCTCAAGACCCCTGCTACCTTAGAGCGAGGAGGGTATCACCATAGTTTATTCAACCATGCTCTATTCCTGTATGCTTCCTCTTCATCCTTTGCCCCTGACCTGGTCTATGTGGACAACGTCTTGATCCCGTACCCTAATCCTCAGGTTGTCCAGGTTGTGAAGGATCTCCTCCAGTCTGTGCACAAAATGAAGGATCTTGGTATAGCTCGTTTTTTTCTTGCATGGAAATTGAGTGTCATCGCCGGTGTCACATTTTGCACGTGCATCAGGCTGGTTACGTGACGTTGCTATGGAGCCCTTTACTGACCTGCTGGCAACAACCCCTTTTGCATCCACGCCTGTGAGGCCCACTAGCCCCAGGCTTCTCATGGCAGCAGACCCAGCTTGTCTAGGGGAGCCCGTCAATGTCACAAAATACCTCCAAATTATGGGCAGAGTCATTTTCATTGGGACCACAACACAAGCAAATGATGCCTTTGCTATGAATTTCTTGCCGCACTCCCACAATGTTTGCTTCAGCTCCATCTGGAGGCTGCACTGTGCTTTGTTTGATATGTCATGTTTATCCCACGATTGGGCTTGTGCATTGATGGATACAGTGACAATAATTTGGCCCATGATCATGATGCGCGTAGCCAGTCCAGCTACATCTTCCTTGTCGGAGGCACCGCTGTCTCATGGAGGAGCAGTAAGCAGGGATGCATACTACTAAGGTTGAAAGAGGCTGAGTATGTTGCCTTGGGGGCTGGTTTGAAGAGAGCGGCTGGTTGTGCCATCACATGAAGCGGCTTTGCCAATCCATCCGTTGCATTGTCATCCGTTGTGAAAATGAGAGCATGTGCAACATCGAAGAGCATGATGGCATGTGTCACACGTGCACAAAGCACATAAGTATGGAGCATCATTTTGTACAAGAGAATAATTCCTGTGGTGATATTTATACCGTGGGTATTGACACACGGTAGCAGCATGCATAATTTCTCACAAAAGGGCTCTACAGCGGCGAGCTCAAGTTTGCGCTTTGCAATGATCAACTTCTTTTACATGCTTTCTGTCCATGGATGGCTTGTACACCAATCTGCTGTATTCTCTCTCCATCTGCCATTCTCATGAGACTCCGTCCCATGCCCTTTATTGTTTGTTGTTGTTGTCTTCACCTTGTCAATCTTTGCTTGTCTATGGTAAATGGCACCTGCGAATCATGTGGGAGTGTTGGTACATCAGTCATTGTCACCCTTGGACTCACCACCGTTCACTTGCTAGGACGCCAAGACGCCCGTCGGCTACTTTGACACCATTAGCCTCAACAAGCATGTTTTCACGTGCTCTCTAGATTTTTCTCAGAGAACAGCTCTAGGGGACTATTTACTCAGTCATATTGTTCATACTTGTACATGACCCGGTCATGTAGAGTTTTTATGCCTGTAGCTAGTGATTCTTTTTATTTGTCATTCGGAAAACCAAGAAACTCGTACAACTGTCGGGTTCTGGCCATCCGTTGTTTGAGATCCTGTACCTAAATTGGACTATCTTCCATCGATTGGTTGGACTTGTGTACTTTCACGCGCACGTGTGGGCGAGAGTGTATTCCTACACTTGGATTCCCTATTTTTTCAAACCTTGTCTCTTTCAAGCATATCTTTGCTGGTTTTTTCAAGTGTCGTCTTTCATGTTGTGTTCCTCACCATATGTGCTTTCACAAAGTACGCCGCTGAAAGGGGTCCTATCATTCCCTCAGGAGAGTTCTGAGAATATTGAGGCGCATCTTTCTAAAACCATAACATTGTTAAAGAGGCAAAAAAGTGACATCAAAAGGTCGACTCTTCTGGAATGTGGTCGTCCTTGTCACAACCTAGCAGAACGGAACACGAGAGGTCGGAGCATATGGCCAAAACTCCCTGTACTGATTGGCGCAAAGATCCAGAGGTCAATGTGACATGAACCATACATGTAATGACATAAATGTCCACACACAGAGTTTTGGGACTCGTGTATGTCATCATCGCTACACTTTTACCCCTCTTTCTTGCGACGCCATGGCATGTTACAAGATGTAAGTTGATGCCATCTAAAACAACCAAAGAATTTTGGTCAATGACATGTAGATTGTCATAGGACTCCCAGATGTTGACCAAAGCGAGATAGTCCAACCACTTGACGAGACACTCTATCACCTTTCCTTGTCGGTTGTGTTCCAAAACATGTATGACTGTGTACACCGTGCCCATGCTTGCTTTGGTAGGTGGTAGCGGAGGTTTGTCTCTGTTGAGGAAGAGCTCGTCAAGGTCCGGATAGAGTCTGATTCTGGTAGTGTAGTAAAATTGGTGAATAGCAAAGATGTCTGGAGGGTGAGGTTTTGCAAAGACAGGTGTCACATTTCTTTTATTACAAATGGCTCCGACCAGTAAGCTTTTAGCTTGGGACACTCTTGCCCTCACAAGCAGACGTTCACCGAGCTAAGTAGGATGTGACCACTGATGTGAAATTCAATGTCTGTTCAATGTTTTTCAGTGGCTTGCTTCATCGCTGATTGGTTATTTATGAGCACTCAATGAGTTTCATCCTAAATACTTTGGAAGTCTTGTAGTTGGATATTGCTCTTATGTTGATTCAACTCTTTAAACGTGCCGGAGTTGCGGACAGTTTATTTTGAACCACTTCATGTAGGATTCTGCTTGTTAAGAACGGATATCATGGAGCTATATGTGAGCTCGGCGGTTAGTATCTCGACCGCCAAATTAGTGCCATACCTCTATGCATACATGCTTGTACAGAGTTTGGAGAAATTATTTGAGCATCTGATTGGTGCACTCACAATTCCCGTCAGCCTGAGTGCGGAAGAGCGTGGATAGCCAGATCCCACTGCCATAGCGAGTCATTAGCTCCCACCAAAACCTGTTGGCGAACCTCCCGTATCTGTGACTCATAATGGAGGAGGGAATGTTTTGTATTCAGACAATGTTATCAAGAAATGACGGCAATGTTTCCTTTGGCAGTGACCGTTGTTGTCTTTGAGATGAAGTACAAAATCTTTGAGAACCGGCCGACCACCATGACCACCATCAAACCCCTCCAGGGTAACAAGCAGGCCTGTCACAAAGTCCATGGATTTGTCCAACCATGGTTCGTTGGATACCGGTAGTCATTGAAGCATACCTCGGGGTTAGATTTTTCTCAACTTACAGTGTTTGCAAGCTTCGCATGTCTTGTTGTCTTTTGCAACATCGAATTGAATCCTGTCCCAATAACAGTGATTTACAGTTTTTTTCAATGTCTTGTCCTCGCCAAAGTGTCCATTTGGACCGCTGTCCAAATGGACACACTTCCAGTAACATCCATTGTAGCTTGTCCTTGGATGGCATGGCGACGTGGCACAAGAATCGCCTTCGCCAGTAGGGGTCGTGAAACAAGAATTTTCTTCAGCCAAACTCATTGTAACCCTTTGCAAATAATCTCATGAAGTACGGTTCTTGTTCAATGAGTAATGTGCTCATATACGCCACTTGATCTGGTCGCCGACTTAGAGCGAGTTATGGTTAATCACCCCAAATTCACACACTTGATGATTAGTGTATTAAAATTTGTATTTCTGCATGAAAAAATTCACAAAACATCCAGATGAATGCATGCAAGAAAATCCCAGGTTTACATTCTTTTTATATCATATTCACTCTAATGGGCTCCATGTGATAGTTAGTAGTTTCTGCGAACAGTCCATGTTTACTGGTTTGTTCACTTCCTAATACATATGTTGATACACAGCTTCAGGGGTGAGGCAATTGGTCATACAATTGGTCATATGCTAAGATCATCTGTAAGATGTGTCTTTCTAATGTGGCACTCCATTGCATAGTTGAAGTTGGACTGGAGGGACTCCATCCATTGATTTTGACCACTTCATAATGGGCTGGGTCTAGAGATGTTTTGGTGTACTGTGGTTGGTGCGGATGACACAACATTGGAATTCCAGGATATACTGCCACATCTTTAATGCATACGGTGGATTTTAGTTCCAACCTGTGTGATTTTTTCTCGGATGTATGGGACTGCTCATTATCCACTTTTTTGTTGTTGGAGGAAGACAACTCCAATTGCATGATCGGACGTGTTGGTAGCCATGATGAAGTCCACTGTTGGATGTACTAACAGTATAGCTAGCATCAAGGTCACAGCATTTATCTGTGAATTGAACGCTTTCTGTGTTTTATCTCCCCAACTCCACTTGTTTATCTTACCAGTGAGATCAGAAAGAGTCGCTAACACACGGGCCTAGTATTTTATGGATCAATAGTAGTTAGTTGTTGAAGCCAAGAATAACTTGGATGTCCCAAACGCGGTTGGTGTAGGACAAGCGGCGACTTCCTCCACTTTCTTTGAGTCCATTGTGATCTTTCTGGCACCATGATGTGGCCAAAATACTTTATTGAACAGCGATTAACTTCACACTTTGGGAGGCTTCCATGTAAATTTTCTTATTGCAGAATCTTGTGAATTTTCTGGAGTTTTCCACTCCGCTCCTTCTGGTTTGTGGATGTACACCAGGATTTCATTGAGATGTACAACAGTAAATTGGTTTACATATGGCCAACGAAGGTTGTGTACGGCTGCCATATATGTTCTTGGGATGAACCAAGAGCATGTTTTGAGTTTGAGCGACATGACCTTTTTGTATCGTAGGTGGTTCAGAATGCCTTTTTCTTGATGTCCTCAGATACACAAATGTCCGTTCGTTGATCTTGGTAAAAGAGAACGCTCCTCAGAGTCAGTCAAAAAGTTCACCTGTTTACGGAAGGGGGTGGTGGTTTTTGATGGAATAGTAATTCATCTCCCTATGCTCCATGCACATCCACATTTCTCCAGTCTTCCTATTGACAAAAGAAATGGTGCAAAGTATGGGAAAGTAGAAGGCTTCATGAAATCCTCACCAAGCATCTCGTCAACCTATTCGTTCAGCTTGGTCAGTTTGTGGTTGCTCGTTCAAAAGGTCTCCTTGATCGCCAGTCTGCTAACTGGCTTCAGGTTTATCTCAAGTTGGACACTGCGTTGGAGAGGTAATTCTTGGGGCAGTTTTTTGGGGACAACCGATTCAAACTCCTCAATGATGGGTACAAATTCCTTTGGAACTATTGCAAACATTGAAGGTGTTGAGGCCAACGTGACTGTTCTTGTCACTTTTAGTGTGGTAAACTCGCCCTCTTTGCCTGGTTCCACCTAGACTAGCAACGACTGAGCTCCACATTGCAAGTACCACTTGGCCACATCCAGATACCCTTGGAAAATCAGTGTACAAATCCAGAGGTTGAAGCATGGTGGGACGTACATTTCAGGACAAAGATACCCACACGTGGATGGTATGGACACGTGTGCATTACCGACGCAACACTTTCCTGATAGAAGTTGTGGGGCAGACGTTGATTTGGGTAAATGGGCTAATCCAAGAGTTTGTAGCTAGCAGTTAGAGTAATTCAAAAGGTAAGTGAGGGGATTTTCTAGCACAAATAAAAGAGTGAAAACAGGGATGAGGAATGCTTGGGTTCTTGGACACTCTAGTTGATTGACGCATGCGACAGCGGGTCATGAGGAACTGCTTCAAGGAGATTTATTGAGAAGCTGATAGACTTCTTGAATATCCAGATGTGTCTTTGTAAAAGTATAGTACCATACAAGAGTTGACAAAATAATAACAGAATATCAATACGTCTTGCGGTACTTTCCTGGATTTCATTCAACCAACAGTGGTGGTTGAATCAAATCCAGGAATTTGATTTGTCTTGACGTATGACATTAACATACCTCGCACTGTAGAAAATTCAGGACCAAGGTGAGGGGAGGGTCTTGTGTGCACAAGTGAGACAAAAGTTAAGCCACTTGGCAGAATTGAATGCAAGAGTAGTTTTTGTGTTCATGACAATGGGAGCCTAGACTAAATAGCTCAAGGACTAATGACTGTCCTTGCTGGTCCTGTGGCTGGTATCCTGGCATCTGAGCTGGATGGTAGGTACCCTATGACCCTGTGGTTACTCCTGGACACATGTGGCTCCACCTGGGAACCAAAAGTACTCTACACTCCAGGAGCAACCCCAGGCACTCAACATCACATCTCTACACGTCAGGACTAACCCNTTGGTGCAGGAAGGCCAAGAAGTTAGAGACGCTCGCGAAGGTTCTCAAAATGCTCTCGTGCAAGCGGCTTTGTAAAGATGTCACTCACTTTCTTTGCGCTTGTAATGTACCTAACCTCCACAACCCTGCTCCCTAAGTCTTGGATGAAGTGATACTTCATCTCAATGTGCTTTGTGCAGGCATGGAAGACTGGGTTCTTTGTGAGGTTGATGGCGGACCAGTTATCGCATCAAAGAGTGGTTGCGGTCTCTAGTGATAGGCTGATCTTGCCCCAGATGGCTTCTTTCCTTGCCTCTGTGCCCGTATAGTACTCAGCTTCAGTTGTGGAGAGAGCCACACAGTGGGAGTGCTTAGAGCTCCGACTGACCACGCCTTTGCTGAGTGTGAAGTAATAGCTGAGAGTTGGGCGGCTGTTGTCAACATCATCACTCCATGGTGCATCACAAAAACCAGCAAGGGCGAGAGGGCTGGAGCCACCAAGGACAAGACCGAGAGACTTGGTGCCTTGGAGGTACTAGTAAACACGTTTGGCTCCCTCCCAGTGACCTGTTCCAGGTCGTACCATGAATCGTGCGAGAAGGCCAACAGCGAAAGCCAAATCCGGTCGCGTACCAACCATGCCATACATGAGGGAACACACTGCGGAGGCGTATGAGATGTTTTTTGCCGCCTCATGTTCAGATTCTGTGGAAGGTGAGAGGGCTCTAGTCAGAGCATGTTTTTCTGTCATAGGCGTCGCCACTGTTTTGCAAGCGGTCATGTTGAACCTAGCCAGAACTTGTGATAGGCGCGACCCTTGGTGGAGGGGGACGGTGCACTCAGTCCTGTCCTGGACAACATGCAGGCCCAAGTAGAACTCAAGTTCCTCAAGGTATTTCATGGAAAATTGTTCGTGCATCTCTCTCTTGAAGTTGTCGAGATGAGCCATTGACGCTGTCACCAAGACCAAGTCATCCACGTACACCAACACCATGAACAATTGTCCATCAAGGTGTCGTAGAAAAAGACTTGTGTTTGCCTTTCTGCTACGAAAGCCAAATGCATTACGTGCTTGCACAAGCCTCTCATACCATGCATGTGGAGCCTGTTCGAGGCCGTACAAGGCTTTGTGGAGATGCCAAACATAGTTGGGTTGTGATGCATCCTCAAATGTAAACTTCTTCATCAAGGGGTCCATGAAGGAAGGCAGAAGTGGCATCCTTTTGGTGAAGGTGCAGGTTCAGTAAGGCTACGACGCCAGGACGACACGCAAGGTGGTGAACTTTGCCACATGAACAAATGTATCGTGATAGTCAATGCCATACTCTTGGAAAAACCCATAGGCAACCAGCCGGGCTTTGTAATGCTCCACCCTTTCATCTGCACCATGCTTGAGTGCGTAGATCCATTTTCACCCGAATGCTTTGTGACCTTGTGGCAACAGAACGAGCGTGTAGGTCTGAGTGGATTCACATCTCAGGCTCGCATCTCTGTTTTCGTTGCTTCCTCCCACCTGTCCACATGCTCACACAATTGGACGGCTTGCAAATTCTGAGAGACAACCTCAGCACCAACAATCATGGCTTGATCATGTGGTTGATAGTCAAGAATGGACGACAGGCCCCTTACACGTAGGGAGAATCTGATGGGCTCAGGTTTTTCCTGTTTGGCTTCTGCTTGGGGTCCGCCCTCTTGTGTCTCTTGCACTGCTGAGCTGGGTCTGCTAACACCTTCAAGCGTGGCATGGTTGAAGGGCTGGCTGGTTGCTGAAGGGGTTTCTTCTGGCTGCTGTCCTAGTCCTTCATCTTCTACTTCATTCACTCTAGGAGAGGATCCTAAAGGTGTTGTACTTACTGCTTGGTCGTGCGATCAACCACTTGTGCTCTCGCAACCACCATTGTCAGTGCAAGTAGACGTGGGTGTTGCTGATTCCACCTGTGATGATGGCGCTGGAGCTTGGTGGTGGAGAATGATAAGGTTGCTTTGAGGTTGATGTGTTGAAACTGGAAGACCACAAACAGATCTTTCCAATTCTTCCTCCCGTGTAATTATGAACTTGTTTTTCATAGGATTGAACAGCCGGTAAGCCTTGGTCCCCGGCTGAATTCCAAGGTAAATGCATCGTACATTCCGTGGGGCAAGCTTCGATGTGCGCATGCTCTCTAGAATGATGGAAAAAGCGAGGCACCCAAGTACCTTCACCATAGTCAGATCTGGAGAACTATTACTCCACAAAGTGAAAGGGTTCTGTCCTCAAAGGGCTTGTGAGGGGCACCTATTCCTCACATACACCGCATGCATTAGTGCCTCCCCCCACCATTCTAGTGGCAACGGCTACTCATGGAGCATGCAACGAACCATTTCAAGCAAGGTCCTGTTGGCACGTTTAGCCATCCCATTTTGTTGAGGGGTAGAGGGGGCTGAACGTTGATGAAGAATGCCTCTAGTATTGAGGAAAATCTTCATCTCCTCGTTCATGAACTCGCCACCACCGTCTGCATGAATGGCCTGAAGAGACCGTCCAAACTGGGTCTCACATTCAATAGGAAACTGCTTGAAGTGCTGGAAGATATCTGCCTTAGTCTTGAGCATGAAAGCTCTCACATGCCGTGAGAAATCATCCACAATCACAAGAGCATACCGGTATCCCCCTTTGGATGGATTACATAATGGGCCAGCTACATCAATGTGGATGAGTTGGAGTGGCCAATCAGATCATGTGTTTCTCTTCTAGAAGGAATGTGATGATGTTTTCCCTCAAGACAAGTATGGTATGGGTTTGCAGGAGTGCCGATCTCTTGTACCTGCATCCCTGTGGCTGCTTGCGCGCGGTGAAGGATTGCTTTGTGGTGAAGATGACTGAATCAAAAGTGCCGAGGATCTGATGTCTCTTGTGGAGTTGCTTGAAGGAGGACACTGTCTTCTGCACAAGTTTGGGCAGCACCTGTATATGAAATGAGTCCCACAGTGTCAACACTATCAACTGGACAACCAGGTGGGATCTCAGGCTGTCATTCCCCACTGGATGCTACATGTTGACTGGTGTTTGGAGGAACAAAAAACCACAGGTTCTTGTCACATGTTCCAGTTACAACAACCTGATATTTCTTGTTCCAAATGGTGAATTTCCCCTGGTGAGAGAGAATGGTACGCCCCTCGTCATCAAGGAGAGAGGCCAAGATGAGGTTGTGGGTACTCTCGGGTACATGAAGTGCCCTGTTTAGAACCAGAGTACCACGCGAAGTTTATAGGTGTACTATAAAGATGCCTTGAATTATCGTAGTGATGCTTGGTATTAAGCCAGAAACTTTCCTTGAAGATGCATCCATCTTGTACATTGAGAACGCATTGAGAGACAGTGAGATGTATGATGTGCATCCGTTGTCCAGCACATGCTTCTTCTCCTTGGCAGATGAGAGAGTTAGACTTGCACCATTGTAAGCCATGAAACCAATATGTTCATCAAATGTCTCTTCCACAACGTTTGATTCTATGATCCCTTCGCTATCAGAGTTGGGCTCCGGTTTACCCTTTGAGAAACGGGGTACGCACTTGTCATGGCCATGGGTCTTGTACCACTTGGCTTCACGCTTGCAGAAACACTTCTCACGTATGTGCCCTTTGACGCCACAAAATAAACACTTGTTCCTTGGCCATACTGTTGTGGAGCCTTTCCCCTTGTTGTAGGAGATCATGTTTGAACCTTGAGGAGTTGTGGAGGTGGGTTTACCCCCACGAAAGTTGGAGGCGACGAAGACGAAATCTTCCTCTTTGCAGTTGATTTTCTTCTCTTCTTCCATGAAGCTCCCTACAAGCTAGGTTAGAGTGAGACGGTCTTTGTTGAGATGGTGCAGGCTGAACTTGAAGACATCCCACTCGGATGGAAGGCCATTGAGCATGCTGAGAGTGAAGAATACTTCTGTTTTGTGAATCTCATCGCCATTGGTGGCCTTGAGTTTGGGAAGAATACTCTCAATGCAGACGATGTAGTTAACCATGCCTTCTTGAGGGGTATAGCGCATGTTGAAGATGTGGCCAAGGAGGTCAAACACGCCATAAGAAGAAGCTTTGATGTGTGCTACTTTCTTCAAATCGCACGCGTCGTAGATGTCCGACCACTTGGAGTCAAGACAATCAGAAACATAGCCTTGTCCTCGTTGTCTTCTGATGCCATACGAGTCTCCTTGTCAGCAGTGGGAGGTGGTTTGGTGACGTCTCCAGTGACATGGCCCCACACCTTGGCATTGGTGAGGGCAAAGCAAAGGCGATGTGCCCATGAGTCGTAGTTGGCGCCATTGAAGATTGGGACGGAGGGCATTGCTTCAGTGGTCGTCATGGCAAGCAACCACCCTGGTCCCAAGAAATACAACCAGAAGTGAGCCAATGAGAACTCTCTCCCTCCTAGAGGAGGGTTCACAAGGCGCACAATTCACACTTTCTTATGGCTCTGGTACCATGTAGAAAATGCAGGACCAAGGTGAGGAAAGGGCCTTTTGTGCACAAGTGACACAGAAGTTGAGCAACTTGGCAGAATTGAAAGCAAGAGCTGTTGTGTTTATGACAATGGGAGCCTAGACTAAATATCCAAAGGACTAATGACTGTCCTTGCTGGTCCTGCAGCTTTTCTCCTGACATCTTAGCTGGATGGTAGGTACCCTGTGACAATCTCTTGCCATCTATGGCCACCTCTGACAACCTCAGGCTGCCTCTGGGCACTCTTTGCCTTCTCTGGCCATTCCTGGCTACTCCTAGCCACTCCTGGCCACTCCTGGCCACTCCTGGTCACTCCTGGCCACTCCTGGCCACTCCTGGCCACTCTTGGCCACTCCTGGTTACTCCTAGCCACTCATGTTTCTACCTGAGCCATCTGTGGTTACTCCTGTCCACCTGTGGCTCCACCTGAGCCACTTGTGGTTACTCCTGACCACATGTGGCTCCACTTGAGAACCAGAAGCATTCCACACTCCAGGAACAGATCCGAGGCACTCAACACCACATCCCTACATGTGAGGACTGACCCACACCAAGTCTAACCCCTTGTGCTAACCCAACCCAAGGCCAGTTTTGTCAACATGCATGTCTTAAAGTAGTGTGCAACTTCAATTCGCATCTTGTCCCACCAATAGTACCTTGTAAGATTTAGTGTGTTATCCTCGCCAATGCGCCCATCAAGACCGTTGTAATGGCACCTCTCTAGTATCATGCGTCATAGCTCATCCTTGGATGGTAGGACGACTTAGCGTGTAAATCGATGTTGAGAAAAGGTTTGTCAAACCCAAACTTTTTTTGGTCATACCTACCAAACTATGTGTATCCTACAAGGAAAGCCTCATGACTTAGTGGGTCTCGTTTGACAAGCAACGTATTGATCTTCACCGTAAAATTCGGTCACCAATTTAGAGCATCCATCGGACTGGTTTGTCCGAGTGGGAACTCCATGTTGTCGAGTTTGACTCAGGGGGCTTCATGTATTGAGGTATTCAGTAGCTTGGATTTGGGAGACTTGGGGAATTTCAATGCATGGTGATTGGTGCAAATAACGTATTACCATAATTTGAGATCACACCACCACTTCTTGCATTTGTGCAGAAACTTTCAACATTTCCTTGTTGTACACGGCATAGTTCAATTCCGGCCCGAACAGTTTTCCTGATATGTACGTGGGCGGTTGTTTTGCACCGCCATTGTCTTAGATGATAATGGCTCCAGTTCGTCAATCAGAAGCATCTGTGATCAAGATGTAGTCTACAGTTGGATAGGCTGACTGTACAATTATGTACAATTTTGTACAGCTCCGTACAAATGTGTACACCTCAAACCCAACTGTTACAACTCGGTACAAATTGTGCAAATCCATACAAGTTTGTAAACCTTCACACAACAGCCTACAAGTTCTTACAATTTTTTCCAACTCTGTACAACCTCGTGTAACTTCATAAAATCTCTACAACTCTGTATAACTCCGTGTAACTCCATAAATGTTTAAAAAACTCCATTTAACTTGTAGAGTTCCTTCTAACTCTGTGCAACTCTGTACAACTTTACAAAACAGCGTTCAATTTTCCACAATTTGTGCAACTCTATGAAACACTGTACAACTATGTTAAACTCCTTACAACTTGGTACAATTGCATACAACTCCTAACAACTCCATACAATTCCGTACATACTTGGTACAAGTCTGTACAACTATGTAAAACTCTAAACAACTCCATCCAACTCTGTACAGCTTCGTACAACTTTGTATAGCTTCGTACAACCTCTTACAACTCCATACAACTCCATATAAATTCAAACAATTTTGTATAGCTTGTTTCAACTCCATATGACTCTGTATAACTTAGTCTAACTCCGTACATCTCCCTACAACTTTGTGTACCTCTGTACCACTCTTTACAACTGCGTAAAATTCCAAAAAACTTCGTACAACTCTGCAAAAATCAGTATGACTCTGCATAACTTGGTACAACTCTGTCCAACACCATGCAACTCATTTCATCTCTGTACTATTCCATGCATTTTTGTACAACTCTGTACAACACTGTTGAGCTATGTTCACCTCCATGCAAGTCCGTTCAACTCTCTAAAACTCTGTACAACTATGGACAACTCCATAAAACTCCATAGAACTCCGTATTCGTCGGTTCAACTCTGTACAACCACCAGGATTGTACATAAATTTTATGTACAATCCTGGTGGTCTCACATGCCACCCTCCTCCCTTCCCTCTCTCCCTCCCGGCTGCCCTACTACCCTTCCTCCCTCCATCATTTAATCCTCTGCTCCTTCTCTCTCCCCCTTGAAATCTCATTTCTCCTCCTTATCCTCTTGTAACTCGCCCTTACATTCTTGTTTCTCTCTCCTCTTTACATGGATTTTCATGTTGAATGTGGAGTGATGGAGGAGAGGTGAAGTTTTGGAGAGGGCTGGATAATGGAGAGCAATGGAGTGGTAGGGAGGTTGAGTTCTTGAGAGATAAGGATTGCTGGAAATAGATGGAGTTATGGGGAGGGATGGAGTGATGGGGAGATATGGAGTGATGGAAAGAGGTCGAGTGATGGAGAGAGGCGGAGCGGTGGAGAGAGGTGGAATGATGGGACGAGATGGAGTGATGGGGAGGGATGGAGTGATGGAGAGAGTTAAGAATTACATGAAGAGATGGAGTGATGGGGAAAGATGGGATGATGGGGAGAGGTGGAGTGATGGGGGGAGATGGAGTGATAAGGAGAGGTGGAGTGATTGGAAGAAATGGAGCAATGGAGATGGATGGAGTGACGAAGAGAGGTAGAGTGATGGAGAGAGGTGGAGTGATGAAAAGAGTAAAACTGATGGGAAGAGATGGGATGAAGGGGAGAGGTGGAGTGATGGAGAGATGTGGTGTTATGGGGAGAGGTGGAGTGATGGAGAGAGATGGAATAATGGAAGTATGTGGAGTGATGGGGAGAGAGGAAGTGATGGAGATAGACGGAGTGATGGGAAGAGATGGAGTGATTGGGAGAGACGGAGTGATGGGGAGATATGGAGTGATGGAGAGAGGTGGAGTGATGGGGAGCTATGGAGTGATAGGGACTCGCTGAGTGCATGTGTTGAGTGACAATGGACGTATGGATTTTCTTGATAAGCATGTGGATCCACTGTACACACACCGATTCACTATACATTTGTTTATTCATCGTATAAGAGAATGTTTGGTGCACACACATAGACTCATTCCACACGCATGGATTCCTTTTGCATGCATACATTTAGTGCACGCACATACATTTGTTTTACACGTGGGAATTCCTTGTGCACACATAGATTCATTGTATATGCGAGGATTAATTCTGCATGCATGGATTCATTATACACGCATGGATTCATTGTGCACGCATAGATTCATTGAACACACAGACATTCATTGTACAAGGATGGATTCATTTTACATTCATAGATTCTTTGTGCATGGATGGATTCATTGTGCACGCACATAACCATTGTGCACACATGGATTCATTGTGCACGCATGGATTTACTGTGCATCCATGGACAAAATACACACGTGATTGTCATCATCCGCAGTAGTGCTTTAAGGTCTGCCTTAGAAGAAGGGTGTGCCAACCCCACCTCCCCCCCCTACTTCCCTTGATGCAACAAGCTTAGTAAGGGATCCCCTCTTTGGTGTAGGGTTAAAAAAGTGACGCCCCCACTGTTTAGACCATTGGAGAGCACTTGCAGAGGAAAGAGTCTACATCTAGGATTCAGCCGGGTTGTCCGGCTCATTCTAGTTCCAGTGAAAGGGAAGATTGAAAAGACAATAATTCCTGACCAGACTCTGACCAGATGATCCACTGCACGTTATGCTCTTCAACCTGAACTGATGTTTCCCAACTCCTATGCGGTCATCGTCATCATTGTCGTAGGCGATTTTGCAGCCGCCGCCATTGTTGCTATCATCGTCGATGTCATCATTGTAATTATTATCGTCGTCACCATCCTTCACGTCTACATCCTTGTCATGCTTGCCGATGCAGTCGTACCCATTGCCACCATTGTCGTCCTCATCATCGTCACCGACATCTTCGCCGTTGTCCTCGTATCATCATCATCATCATTATCATCATCATCACCATCGTCGTCATCATCATCATCATCATCATCATCATCATCGTCATCATCATCATCATCATTATTGTGGGCATCATGGTCATCGTCGTCATCATCGTTGGCGTTGTCGTCATCTTCACCTTCTTTATCATCTTTGTTGTTTCCATCAATGCTGTTATCTCTGTTGTTGCCGTGGTCATTGTAGTCGCCTTCATTGCTTTATTCTTCATCGTTGTTGTTCATGGTGTTGTGTTCCTCGTTGTTGTTGCTGTTGTTTTTGTTGTTGTTTTTGTTGTTGTTGTTGTTGTTGTTGCTGTTGCTGCTGCTGCTGCTGCTGCTGTTGCTGCTGCTGCTGTTGTTGTTGTTGTTGTTGTTGTTGTTGTTGTTGTTGTTGTTGTTGTTGTTGTTGTTGTTGTTGTTGTTGTTGTTGTTGTTGTTGTCACCATCTATGGTCTCGTCCCTGTGCTGTGATGCTCGCTGTGCTACATACATTCACTCCTCGAATCCCCCCCCCCCCCCCCCCCCCCC
>SZWC01024932.1:16996-34824 GCA_023375785.1 Penium margaritaceum | reverse complement strand
TAGAACTTGTTACTCAGCTAACCAGCCAATCAGAAAATAGTCCTAGACCTATTCTCTGGCAGGCAGGGTTTTCTTGGTGAGCCCTGCCAGAACCCCGACAGCCCAAAACCCGGGCGTCATCCGTTTTGCCTGAAAAACGGACCATACCATAATACCGATGCTGCAAACGGAGTCGTATAGTCAGAATCATCTAGAAAAATAGCAACAAAGAGTTATGACTGCCTGAACCCAGGCAGTGCCTATGATGGTCCATGATGCCAAACAGTGCAACACATCAAGAGACATGGACCCTAGGCAGAGCATGATGCTGCAGACACAATGTCACAGTCAGAAATAGTGCTAGGTGCATGGAGACAGCATATGCGGTGGCAGTGACCGCCGGCGGCCCGACCGCCGAGGAGGCCTGCCGATGAAGCTGAGCACGTCGCCGCAGGGAGGAGGCACCAAAAAATTGCGAGTAGGCCTCAGCGTGCGTCGGCTCCACCGGACGACACTCCAGCAGCGTCGAGTCTCGCTGTCAGTTATCTGCACGCTGATGTATACAAGCCGAGAGGACACAACAAAGCACAATGAGAGATGCACAAAAACCAACACCCGCACGGTGCATCAACACCACTCTCCCATTTTCTAGTTCCTTTTAGCCCTACCAGACTGAAGGCAAAGCAAAACTTGGGCGTTGTCCGTTCTTTGTAAAACCCACGCTACATACGCTGTCCTGCAGTTAGGATTAGCAAGAAAATAGATACGCGGAATTATGGCTGCCCGAACTCGGGTGCTGAATCCATTGTTCCTGAGAGCTAACTACAAGTAATAGTGACGTGACAGCTAAGAGTTGCTGCCAGTGGACCTGGTCGTGTAAGGGTGTAGTGTCAGAATCGCGAGGAGGTGGAGAACCAAACGCTCGGCTTTATGGTGACACGTCCACTCCACGGAACAATGCCCCGTCAGCATCAACGTCCATCTCGTTAGTCGTTCGCATGGACATGCACACCAGCTGAGAGGTCACAGTAGGAGTCAGGGAGGCAGTGCATGGACAAAGAAACACCAGCATGCGCCATCCCCACTGCGCCGCGGGAGGTGTTTATGATGTGTGCTTGTCATTTTCTATCTCTCCATGCATTACTAAGCTATTAGAGATTATGATACTTGCGCCTCTCACTAGCGTAATGTAGTTACTAGGAAATTGCTTGGTTAACCCACGTATGGTGGGGCAGGTGAGCACAACAACTAGTGTAGCATAAGACACGCCATGGATGCGGTAACTTTGCATTAGGAAGGTGCACTCAACCAAGACAGAGCAAGTGTGAGAGAGCGAGCGAGGTTAGAGCCGGTGAGCACACACCCACCATGAGCATCAAGCTCGGGTGAGCGAGTGCCGCCACTCGGGGGTCGAGCCCGACCACTCGGAATAACCGAGGGCGGCTGCTCACTGATGCACAGCCAAGACCGGCATGGTGGCCCCCTAAGGATCAGCACGCGGGAAATATGCAGCTCCCCCAGCACATGCAAGGCAAGAGAACATAATGCAGGGCACGACAGAGAGAATGTACAGCCCCTAGCATCTACCGCTTCTCAGAATCATAGAGAATCATAGAGATTCATACAACCGCCACACTTGTGCCACAAGGCACTCCAAGAACAGGCAACAACAGCGGCTTGAGGGCATCAATTGCTCTGGTCAAAGCGAGCACGCCTGACGCTTCCTCAGGTAGGGCCATTGTCACTTAATCTGTACATGTGTGTACACAGAGTGGGAGATAAGAGGGCATAGAGTTGTGAGTGGCCAACGAACTTCAACACTCCCCCATGACCCACAGACATTAACCCACACATATGAGAGGACAACAAGAGAAAATCACGAGAGGTGATAGAGATGTACTGGAACCAACCAATATGGGTCATGTGGACAGATGAGACTAACAGAGTGAACAATACTTTTGAAGACATTACGACTAAGTGCCTTAGAGAGAAAGTCAGCTCTCTAAGACCGTGTGTCCACCCAAGCAATCTCAACAATGCCAGCAGCAATACACTCACAAAAAAAATGGTGCTCCATATTGATGTGCTTAGTGCGTGAATGATGCATGCCACTGTTTTCAGCAATGGCCTTTGTGCTTTGATTATCGGAGCGCAGAGTGATGCAACGGATGGGTACACGTAGTTGTTGTAGTAAACGACATGGCCAGACAGCCTCACACGTGCCTGCACCAAGAGCAACATACTCAGCCTCGACAGTGCTTTGAGTAAAGCACCCTTGTTTGCCACTTTTCGAGGAGACTGTAGTGCCACCAACCAGAAAGATATATCCCGTTTGATTGCGGGCGTCAGAGTCATGCGCCCAGACACTGTCCGTGAAGCCGTCCACCACAACTGAGGGTTGCACACAAAAGTACAGCCCAATTCGAGGGGTGGAGATGACGTAGCGTACTACCCGTAATGCTGCCTGAAGATGACGCTCACGAGGGCATTGGGAGAACTGGGATAGGAAGCTCACAGCAAATGCCACATCAGGCCGGGTGGTCGTGGCAAGGTACATCAGGGAGCCAAGGACACGGAGGTAATCGGTCACATCAACCGTCTCCCCCAGTGTGGAAACCTCCCGAGTCTTCAGTAAGGACTGACCTGCGGGTGTCATGGGAGTGAACGCCGTGGGGGCTGATGTGAGAAGTGGGGCTAATCGCTCCCCCAGGCTACGTACATACACAGCCTGATGGACGTGCAGAGTGTGACGCCCACGGTCACGTTCCAGCTCCATGCCAAGAAAGACACGAGCCGGACCAAGATCCTTCATCTTGTATGCCGCCTGGAGTAGGGCCTTGGCCGCCACGACAGATGCGGCATCAGGAGAAGCAATGAGGAGGTCGTCCACGTAGACAAGAATGGCGACAAGTGGCTTGGTGGGGGCACTGAGGAACAACGCAGGATCCACAACGCTCCTTTTGTAC
This sequence comes from Penium margaritaceum, assembly GCA_023375785.1. Lineage (NCBI taxonomy): Eukaryota > Viridiplantae > Streptophyta > Zygnematophyceae > Desmidiales > Peniaceae > Penium > Penium margaritaceum. The sequence continues at coordinate 31,879 of SZWC01024932.1, read as the reverse complement.
CCGCCTTTTTCAAGGGTCGATGTGATCTCTTGGTTCCAACAACGTGGGGACTGTTTCAGGCCATAGAGGGCCTTGCGCAAGCGCCATACCCGGTTTGTTCCATCTGAGAAGCCGGATGGCTGCACCATGTAGATCTTCTAATCCAACCTTCCGTGGAGGAAGACATTGTTGACATCCATCTGCTCAAGGTCCCAGTCATACTGGACAACAAGACGAAGGAGAGCCCTAGCTATGGTGTAGCGACCGACCGGAGCGAAGGTCTCGTCAAAGTCTACACCGGGGATCTGAGAAAACCCGTTGCGGTGAGACGATCCTTGTACCGTTCAAGTGTGTTATCAGGAATCAGCTTGCGACGGTATACCCATTTGGTAGCAACTGCCTTGCGACCCGGTAGGAGGTCGACAAGCTCGTACACACCATGCTCAGACTGTGCATCAAGCTCGGCCTTCATGGCCTGCTCCCACAACGAGGAATTTGAGGCTATGCATGCTACATGCACAGTCAGAGGCTCGGGGGGCAGCGAGGAGAGCCCAACAGCAACAAAGCACGATGCAACATACCCAGCTATAGATAAGGAGAGAGCTGAGTGGAACTATTCCTTGATAAGAGAGTAGCCAAGTGCAATGCTGGGGTGCATGACAGACGCTACAATGGATAGGTAGCCAGGCCGAGCGCACGGAGACCAGGGTCACTAGAGACCACAGGTTGAGACCAAGAGGGGAGTGCCCGGAGGCGCCCACCACGAGTGTAGGGTGATACCGGTGGGATGGATGGCACACGCACAGAGGAGGAGGGAGTAGCAGGGTGTTGCTACATAGACGGAAGTGGTGAGGCGACATGGTCAGATGAATGGGAGAGAGATGGTGGCAGGGACATGGCGCCAGTTGGAGGAACGGAGGGGGAGACACAGGGTGCAAGAGAGACAGAGGGCTCAAGAGAGACAGCACAAGGAGAGACGGGAGACTCGTAGGGAGAAGGCAAGGGCAGAGGAGCAGAGGAAGCGGAGGAAGAGGAAGACAGAGATGGAGAACTTTGTCCTGATGACGAGGCAAGAAGGTGCTGGATGGTAGCAGTGTGAATGTGGTAGAGACGGTGATGCAAGAGGTCGGCGTGTTTGGGAGACAGGGACGAAGCGACATGAACAAGGACAAAAACAGCGGAAGACGAGGGAAACGTGAGCGAAACACGGAACAGGTGACCACACCGCATGTCACGAAGAACAACACGGCTAGACGAGTGAAGAGAGATAGAGGCAAGGCCACGGCTGGAGGAGAAGTCCATGCCCTGGTCGTCAAGGGTGGTCACAGAGAGAAGGCTGACCTCAAGATCAGGCACGTACAACACGTCAGCAAGGTAGACAGTGCCACCATGACCGACAAAGCAGAAAACACCAATACCTTGAACAGGGAGCAGCTGGCCGGAGCCTGTGCGCATGGAGCGAACAGACTGAACAGGACCAAGGGACACGAAGGAGGAGCGAAAGGAGGTCATGTGATGTGTGGCCTTGGAGTCAATGATCCAGAGGCCAGGCGAGGCACGAGTAGAGGGGAGAACAAGACAAACAGCAACGGTGCCATGGGCAGATGGAGAGGGCATACAACCAAGACGAGTTAGGAATGTGTGCGATTGCCAATCTTCAATCCAGGCACAATCATCAGGCAAGTCCCCCTGAACACCAGCAGAGGAGGCACCACGAAGAGTGACCTCAGACTCACAAACAGACACATGTGACTGGCCAGTCACACTCTCACCTCCCTGAGAGCGAAGGTGAAGGAGCTTTGCAAGCCGACGCTCAAGGGTACGCTCTTCGTCTCGGCGCTCCGAGGAACGCTCCGAGGAGCGCTCTGAGGAACGGTCTGAGGAGCGGTCAGGGAAGTTCCCGTCGTCACGAGCCCAATGTGGCATGTGGTAGTGAGAGGACGGGGGACTGTAGTGTGGAGGGCCAGATGGAGGAGGAATCCAGTCCCAGGGGCTGGGAGCTGGAGGCGTCGGTTGAAGGGGGACAAGCATGGTGGAGATTCCTGAGACAGAGGATGAGGATGAGGATGATGCGACTGTCACGGCAGCAGCGACAGGGGAGGCGGCGGCACCGGTGCGGGCCCATTGGGCGCGCATGGAGGAGGCCAGGCGGGCATCGTCACGAGGAGCAGGACACCTTGGTGCAGAGTGGCCAAAGGCGCCACAGTTCCAACAGGTGATGTCAGCAACAGTGGGGGCGGAGTTCTTGCCACTACGGCCACCCGGACTGCATTTGCCCCTACGGCCGCCACCACGGCCGGACCCACCAACCCCCCCTGAGAGGCACTCTGAATGGAGTGCGCTATTGCCTGCAAAGATTAGGAGGAAGAGGAAGCTACGGCAGAGGAGGAAGAGGAGGAGGTGGTGACAGCAGCCAATGCAACACGATGTATGCGCTTGTTCTGCAAAGCATTCCACCAGTCGGTGAGGCGCGAGGCAGTGAAGTCAAAGAGAGGGCCAATTCCAGGTGGGGAATCAGCAGGAACAAGTTCAGAGGCAAGACGTTCAAGTTCCGCCTGAGAGATGTGCAGATACAGGTCAGACAACTCTGGAATGAGGCTAGCAACGATGGACAAGCAGGCTGACAGGGGACCGAGGGCGGCCTTGCCAAGGTCCCGGAGCAAGCGCAGACTGCTCGCCCAATACTCATCTGCCGTCTCATCTGTGCGCATCTGCAATGTGTTGAACTGAACTGTGAGCGCACTCTGGGCGGCGTACCCAGTCACTGTTTTACGGCGGCGGATAAGAGCGTAAGCGCCAACGGTATCAGCAGGGGTGCTGCGGGAGGGGTCCGCGTTGTACGTACCAATGTCGTCCAGAAGATTCTCAGGGCTAGCATTGATGAGTGCCCGCACAGCGCGAGCGGCCTCTGCAGGCTGTGGTACAAACAGTGGCTTGGCAAGGGAGTAGTATACCCAAAGGAGCTCCCTCTGGGCCCATGCACTGAAGCGGGTCCCCCAGGATGTGAACGTGAGCTTAGGCATGAACTGTGGTGGTGGCCTTTCAAAGTCTTTCTGGCAAGCTCGGAGCAGAGCACGGGCAAGGGCTGCTGCTGAGAGAGAGGGAGAAGAGGAGTTTGCAACTGCACCATGAGGAGGAGCGGATGAGTCTGTTGAGCCAGACTCTGTGGTAGGAAGGACTGCAGCAAAGGCTGGAATAGAACGCAGTCGCTCAATAACTAAGGTGGCTACTATGGCCGCTAGCTCGTGTTGTGCTTTTCGCCCCTGATGAAGCTCATCCTCAGCTTTGCGACGCTCTACTTGCGTCTTACTAAGAGTGGCCTGGAGGGCCTCTATAGTCTCTTCTGGTCTAGGCATGATGAGAAAGGGGAACTGTGAGTAGAGGTGGAGTGAGAGGAGAGTACAAAGCGGGTGCAAGAGAGTGCAATGTGTCCCTGTGGAATGCAGTACTTACTGAGTTGGTGACACGGAAGAAGAGTGAAGAGCTACGAGTAGCACCAGTGAACGTCAGCACTGCTGCGGCTGTGGATGCTCGAATGGAGTCGATGGCGCTAGAGATAGCGTCTACTACTGTGGAGGCTACCGTGGCAATAGATGCTGCTGTTGCTGTGATCTGGGTAAGAATTTTTGCAACGGCAGCTCCAAGTAAGGTGTGAGAGGTAGCTGTCTGTAGGTATGCCTCAGCTGCTCGGCCAACGGCTATCTACGTGGGAGCACGGCAGGCCCTAGCCGTGGCTGCGAAAGTGGTCGCAGCACCAGCAGCTGCATCAAGGATAGCTCCTGCTAGATCAATAGAGTCGGTGTGCACTGGAAGAACGGGAATGACGCCTGGTACCTCGGGTGCAGGGGACGCCTCGGCTGATCCTTCTGCGGTAGGAGGAGGAGCCGGAGTAGGTGCAACCGCAGGTTTGACAGACTGAGACCTGTGAGAAGGTTGCATCCTACGTGACAACGGCGGTGATGGTCGGAGGTCGTCTGGGGTGTGGACCTCACGATCTATCTCCTCCCATTTACGCTCAGCTGCTGCGTCAACGTCTTCATGCCAGTACGTATGAACCAGCATGCGCACCCACAGATGGGTTTCATCGTCATCAGCCAGAGTGGAAGCTGAGTGGGCTGCTGTCACAGCCGAGATAGGCGCACCGGCTGCGGCCGGCTTCTGCGGATTAGGGATGCAACCTGCACACCCACTTTGAAGAAAGGAGCTGCTGGTAGAGAGTAGTCAACAGCAGTCAAGAGCGCAACAAAGAGCGCAGGGCAGGCGAGGGCAGCCGAGGACAGTCGAGGGCAACAGAGAGCTCTGCAGCGTGCAAGAGGGTAGCCACAAGAGCACAAGATGCTGTAGTGAGGTGGAGACCCACCAGTAGAGGAGGCGGCACATAGAATGGCGCCAACGGGTGTGGACGACCGTGGCTTAGGACTGCTGCTGGGGAATTGAGAAAGAGCGTAGTAACACCCCTAGGTGTTGTTCTGTGGTGCCAATGAACCGGCCAGCTGTGCAGATGCGCAGCCAAGGTGTCGAAGAGTTGGGCATGCGGCAAGAGAGCCGCGTGTGTGTGTCGCACCAAAGCTAACGGGCCAGGGTCGACGAGCTATGGGAGCGGATCCTTATGGCTCTGATACCAATAATCACTAGGAAATTGCTTGGTTAACCCATGTATGGTGGGGCAAGTGAGCACAACGACCAGTGTAGTGTAGGACACGCCATGGATGCGGTAACTTTGCATTAGGAAGGTGCACTCAACCAAGAAAGAGCAAGTGTGAGAGAGCGAGCGCGGTTAGAACCGGTGAGCACACACCCACCATGAGCATCAAGCTCGGGTGAGCGAGTGCCGCTACCCGGGGGTGGAGTCCGACCACTCGGAATAACCAAGGGCGGCTGCTCACCGATGCACGGCCAAGACCGGCATGGTGGCCCCCTAAGGATCAGCACCTGGAGAATATGTAGCTCCTCCAGCACATGCAAGACAAGAGAACATAATGCAGGGCACGACAGTGAGAATGTACGGCCCCTAGCATCTGCCGCATCTCAGAATCATAGAGAATCATAAAGAGTCATGCAACGGTAACACTTGTGCCACAAGGCACTCCAAGAACAGGCAATAGCAGCGGCTTGAGGGCATCAATTTCTCCAGTCAGAGCGAGCACGCCTGACGCTTCCTCAGGTAGGGCCATTGTCACTTAATCTGTACATGTGTGTGCACAGTGTGGGAGGTCTTGAAGTTTGTTGGCCACTCATAACTCTTTGCCCTTTTACCTCCCACACTGTGCACACACATGTACAGATTAACTGACAATGGCCCTACCTGGGGAAGCGTCAGGCGTGTCCACTCTGGGTGGAGCCATTGATGCCCCCAAGCTGCTGTTGCTGCTTGACCCTCGAGTCCCTCTTGATGCACACGCGGCCATTGCATGACTGTCTATGATTCTCTATGATTCTGAGGTGTGGTAGATGCTAGGGCTCATACACTCTGACTGCCGTGCCCTACATCATGTTCTCTCGCCTTGCAAGTGTTGGAAGAGCTGCATATTTCCCGGGTGCTAATCCTCAAGGGGCCACCGTGCCGGTCTTGTCCGTGCACTGGTGAGCAGCCACCCTCGGTTTATTCTGAGTGGTCGGGCTCGCCCCCCTTGTGGCCGCACTTGCTCACCCGAGCTTGATGCTCGTGGTGGGTGTGTGCTCACCGGTACTAACCTCGCTCGCTCCCCTCACACTTCTTGTCTTGGTTGAGTGCACGATTCTACGGAAAGCTACCATATCCATGGCGTGTCTCGCGCATCGTGCCTTGTTGCTCTCAACCGCCCCACCCCACAAGGGTTAGCCAAGTAACTTTCTGGTAACTACTGGTATCAGAGTAGTGAGAATCCAATCCCACCGCTCGGTGATCTTGACCCTTGATCTTCTACGGCCCATATCTATTGTGGCTCATGCATCACCGTACCGGATACTCTGTGCCGCCGGCCATTGCTTTGGCCTGAAACAGCAGGACTGCTAGGTGCTGCTACCCTCATTCCCTGCCAACTCGCAGTAGCCGCTCTCGCTGCTCTTCTTGTCTGCTCTCGCTTCTCGGAGGCCCACAGGTCCTCACTCACCCACTCGCCCATTCTCCATGGCCATAGCTACTCTAAGCAGCTTGTCTCCTCCCGGCTCTTGGCTATGCTCGCAGCTGCTCTCAGCCGCTCTCTCCATTCTTCGTAGTTTCTCTCGTTTGCACTCGTCTACACTCGGGTGCCCTTGGCGGTCTGTGACTCTCAGTTGTCCCTCTTGCCCCCTCTCTTAGGTGCTTCACGGCCCTCCGCTGCTCTCAGCTTTCCTCGGGTGTTGCCCACAACTGCGCTCTCAGTTGCTCTCACAGCCGCCTCTTCTCTTTCAGTGGCTGCCTACGATTGTACTCGGCTGCCTCCATTCTTGGCTGCCCGTCGACTTCCTTGCCCATTCTGTGGTGCTCGACAACTCTGCGCCCTCCACCTCTCCACCGGGGGCTACTACATCACCATCTCACGACTGTGCCCCGACGTGTGATACACTTCGGGCAACTCTCTCGACTGCAACGGCAGCCCACTCAGTCTCCACAGTGGCTGATGACGACAACACTCCTTTGTGGGTGCGCATGCTGGACCACACATACTAGCAAGAAGACATTGACGCAGCAGCTGAGCACGAACGGGAGGAAATAGATCGTCAGGTCTACACCCCAGACGACCGGCCTCCGTCATCACCGCTGTCACCAAGGATGCAATCTTCTCGGAGTGCTCAGTCTGCCAAAACTGCAGCTACACCTACCCCGTCTCCTCCTCTAACTACAGCAGGATCTGCCGAGGCGTCTGCGGCACCCGAGGTTCCTGGCGTCATCCCCGTTCTCCGAGTGCACACGGACTCTATTGGCCTGGCAGGAGCTGTCCTTGACGCGGCTACTGGTGCTGCAGCCACCTTCGCAGCCACGGCTAGGGCCTGCCGTGCTCCCACGCAGACGGCCGTTGGCTGAGCAGCTGAGGCATATTCACAGGCGGCTGCCTCTCTCACTCTCCTTCCAGCAGCCACTGCAAACGTTGCAACCCAGATCACAGCAGCAGCAGCATCCGTTGCCACGACAGCCTCCACAACAGCAGACGCCACCTCCAGCGCCGTTGGCTCCATTCGAACTTCCACCGCTACAGCACTGGTGATGCCCACTGGTGCCCCACACGACGTCACACCACACATCACCACCGGCGCTCTAGTGGCATCAGCCTCAGCAGCAGTTGCTGACGCCACCGCTACGGGGTTCCTGTGTCTCACAGTGGCGGTCGTAGGTTGGGTGGTGGTCCTCTCCTCCTCGGCTGCAGCTGTTGTCCTGCCGCTCTTTACTCTTCTCCTGCGTCACTAGCTTGGTGAGCACTGCATTCCACAGGGACACCTTGCACTCTTTTACACTCCCCTGCATCCCCTTTCACTCTCTTACATTCTCCTCTCAGTTCCCTCTCTCATCATGCCTCGACCGGAGGAGACTATAGAGGGCCTCCAGGCTGCTCTAAGTGAGGCGCAAGCACAGCGTCACAAGGCTAAGGATGAGCTTCATCAGGGGCGGGAAGCAAAGCACGAGCTAGCGTCCACGGTGGCCACCTTAGTCATTGAGCGACTACGTGCCATTCGAGGTTTTGCTACTGTTGTTTCTTCTATAGTGCCTGGCTCAGCAGACTCGTCCGCTCCTCCTGGCGATGCAATTCCAAACTCCTCTTCTCCCTCTCTCTCAGCAGTAGCCTTTGCCCGTGCCCTCCTCCCAGCTCAGCAGAAAGACTTTGAAACACCACTCCCACAGTTCACTTCTAAGCTCACGTTCACATCCTGGGAGACCCGCTTTAGCGCATGGGCCTAGGGTGAGCTCCTTTGGGAGTAATACTCTCCTGCCAAGCCGCCATTTGTTCCACAACCTGGAGAGGCTGCTCGCGCTGTGCGGGCATTCATCAATGCAGGCCCCGAGAATCTCAATGGATGACATTGGTACGTACAATGCAGACCCGTCCTGCGGCACCCCTGCTGATCCCACCGGCGCTAATGCTCTTATCCGTCGTCGCAAAACAGTGACTGGGCACGCTGCCCAGAGTGCGCTCACTGTTCAGTTCAACACACTACAGATGCGTTCTGATGAGTCGGCAGATGAGTATAGGGCACGCAGTTTGCGCTTGCTCCGTCACCTTGGCGGGGCCGGCACCGGTCCTCTCTCAGCCTGCATGTCCATTGTTGCTGGCCTCATTCCAGAGCTGTCTGACTTGTATCTGCACATCTCTCAGGTGGAACTTGAGCGCCTTGCTTCTGAACCTGTTCCTGCTGATTCTCCACCCGGCATCAGCCCTTTGTTTGACTTCAGTGCCTCGCGTCTCATCGACTGGTGGAACGCCTTTCAGAACAAGAGCATGCATCGCGTTGCATTGATTGTTGTCACCACATCCTCCTCTTCCTCCTCTGCTACAGCCTCCTCTTCCTCCTCCTCTTCGCAAGCTACAGCGCACTCCACTCAGGGTGCCTCTAAGGGGGGGTGAGGTGGATTCGGCCGTGGTGGCGGCCGGGGGGGAAAGGCCTTGGAGGTGGCCGCAGTGGCAGAAACCCGGCCCCCACTGTTGCTGAGGTCACTTGTTGGAACTGTGGCGCACCCGGCCACTCCACCCCAAAATGTCCAGCTCCTTGTGATAATGCTCGCATGGCCTCCTCCATGCGCGCCCACTGGGCTCGCACCGGTGTCGCCCCAACCTATGCCGCTGCTGCCATGACAGTCGCATCGTCCTCATTATCGTCCTTTGCTTCAGCACTTTCCACCACGCTTGGCCCCCTTCAACCGACACCTCCAGCTCCCAGTCCCTAGAGCTGGATTCCTCCTCCATCTGGCCGGCCCCCCGTCCTCTCACTACCACGTGGCCCACTGGGCTCGTGACGATGGGCACTTCTCCGACCGTTCCTCCGACCGTTCCTTGGAGTGCTCCTCTGATTGCCGTGACGAGGAGCGTACCCTTGAGCGTCGGCTGGCAGACCTTCTTCACCTTCGCTCTCAAGGAGGTGAGAGTGTGACTGGCCAGTCCCGTGTGTCTCTCTGTGAGTTTGAGATCACTCTACGTGGTGCCTCTTCTGGTCGGGTTCAGGGAGACTTGCCTGCTGAGTGTGCCTGTATTGAAGATTGGCACTCGCACACGTTCCCCACTCATCTTGGTTGTTCATCCTCTCCATGTGCCTGTGGCATTGTTGCTGTCTTTCTTGTTCTTCCCTCGACTCGTGCCTCGCCTGGCCTCTCGATCATTGACTGCGTGGCCACACATCACATGATCTCCTGTCGTTTCTCCTTCGTTTCTCGTGGCCCTGTTCAGTTTGTTCGCTCCGTGCGCACATGCACATGCCAACTCCTTCCTGTTCAAGGTGTTGGTGTTGTCTGCTTTGTTGGTCCTGGTGGCATTGTCTACCACCCTGACGTGCTGTACGTGCATGATCTTGAGGTCAGCCTTCTCTCTGTAACCACCCTTCACGACCAGGGCATGGATTTCTCCTCCAGCCGTGGCCTTGCCTCTATCTCTCTACGCTCGTCTGGCCACGTTGTTCTTCGTGGCATGCGGTGTGATCGCCTGTTCCGTGTTCCGCTCACGTTGCCCTCGTCTTACGCTGCTTCTGCTCTTGTTCACGTCGTCCCGTCCTTGTCTCCCGACCATGCCGACCTCCTGCATTGCCGCCTCTACCACATTCACACTGCTGCCATCTAGCGCCTCCTTTGCCTTTGGCCCGCCCGTGGCCTTGACCCTGCCACATTTGCTCCACCTAGCACGTCCACCTGTCTTGATTGTGCCGGTGGGAAATGCACCGTTCTACGTTTTCCACCTCAGAGTCCACTACCGCTCACCCCCTCAATCTGGTGCATGCCAACGTCATGGGTCCGTTGCTCCATGACTTCCTCGGCGGCCTCAGGCATTACGTTCTCTGCCTCACCGATGACTTATCTCGTTACCGTTGGGTCTTTTCCCTTCGCCACAGAAGTGAAGTCACTGAGGTCCTCGAATCCTGGCTTCCTCAGGCTGAGCGTGCCTGTCTTCGGCCCTTGCGTGTGTTCCACAGCAACCGCGGTGGTGAGTTCTTTGGTCCTACGTCTCGTTTCCTTGAGTCGTGTGGTGTCCGAGTTGAATCCTCTACTCCCTACACCCCCTAGCAGAATGGTGTCTCTGAGTGTTGGAACCGCACCCTCGCTGATGGTGTCCACTCTCTCCTCTCTGCCTCAGGGCAGTCTCCACTCCTTGCCTTTGAGGCCATGTCCCACATGACCTGGGTCTGGAACCGTGTTCCTCATGGCCCCCTTCCCCACTTTGTCACTCCCTTCAAACGCTAGATTGGTCAGCATGCTGACCTCCGCCTTGACCGTGTCTGGGGATGTCTTGCCTCATTGTGGGTCCCTTCTGAACAACGGGATGGTAAGCTGTCTATTCGTGGTCGGCTCTGCCTCTTTCTGGGAATTTCTCCGTTCTCCAAAGCGTGGCGCTTCTGGGACCCTCTCTCCGTTTTGCCGTATCATTGAATCTCGTAATACTCTCTTCTTTGAAGACCTGTTTGAGCGTTTTCTCCCCGCTTTGGTGGGTCCCTCTCTCCGCCCTCTCGGGGTGGGGGTGGTCCTAAGCCCTCTGAGCCTTCTATTCTCCCCTCCGGTCGTCCCTCCGCCCCCCTGCTTCCTCGTCAACAAAGCAGAGTTCCGCCTTGCCCTCTTCTTCCTCTCTGTCCTCTTCTCCCTCTGCGTCCTCTACTCCTTTGCCCTCGCCTTCTCCGCAGCAGTCTCCCGCCTCTCCTGGTGCTATCTCTCTTGAGCCCTCTGTCTCTCCTGCACCCTCTGGCTCTCCATGTTGCGCCATATCCCCGTCACCAGTTCACTCCCAGCCGTCTGACCCCGTGGCCTCACCCCCTTCGTGTGTTCAGCAGCGTCCTACTGCTCCCTCCTCCTCCGTGCGTGTGCCGTCCATCCCACCGGTCTCACCCTACACTCGTGGCGGGCGCCTCCGGGCACTCCCCTCTCAGTCTCAACCCGTTGTCTCTGGTGACCCTGGTCTCCGTGCGCTCGGTCTTGCTACCTGTGCTCTGTCCACTACAGCGTCCTTCATGCCACCCAGCACTGCTCTTGGCTACTCTCTTGTCGAGAAGGAGTTCCACTTACCTCTATCCTCCTCTGTAGCTAGGTATGTTGCGTCGTGCTTTGCTATTGCTGGGCTCTCTCCGCTGCCCCCCGAGCCCCTGACTGTGTAGGCAACACGCACGGCCTCAGAATCCTCTTTGTGGAAACAGGCCATGAAGGGTGAGCTCGACATATTGTCTGAGCTTGGTGTGTACAAGCTTATTGACCTCCCACCGGGTCGCAAGGCACTTGCTGCCAAATGGGTATACCAGCGTAAACAGAATCCTAACAACACAGTTGAACGGTACAATGCTCGTCTCACTACAAAGGGATTTTCTCAGATCCCCGGTGTTGACTTTGACGAGACCTTCGCCCCGATTGATTGCTACACCACAGCCAGAGCTCTCCTGAGTCTGTTCGCTAAGCATGACTGGGAGCTTGAACAGATGGATGTCAACAATGCCTTCCTCCACGGTAGGTTGGACGAGGAGATCTACATGGTGCAGCCACCCGGTTTCTCAGATGGAACAAACCGGGTATGGCGCTTACGCAAGGCCCTCTATGGCCTGAAACAGTCCCCATGCTGTTGGAACCAAGAGATCACATCGACCCGTGAAAAGGGGGGGTACAAGAGGAGTGCGGTGGACCCCGCACTGTTCCTTAGTGCTTCCACCAAGCCACTTGTCGTCATTCTTGTCTACGTGGATGACCTCCTCATTGCCTCTCCTGACGCCGCATCTGTCGTAGCCGCCAAGGCCCTGCTCCAGTCGGCATACAAGATGAAGGATCTCGGTCCGGCTAGTGTCTTTCTTGGCATGGAGCTGGAACGCGACCGTGGGCGTCGCACGTTACACGTCCGTCAGGCAGCGTATGTACGTAGCCTGGGGGAGCGATTTGCCCCACTCCTCACGTCAGTTCCCAAGGCATCCACTCCTATGACATGCGCTGGTCAGTCCTTACTGAAGTCTCTGCATGTGTCCACACTGGGGGAGACAGTCGATGTGACCGATAACCTCCGTGTCATTGGCTCCTTGATGTACCTCGCCACGACCACCCGCGCTGATGTGGCATTTGCTTTGAACTTTATGTCCCAGTTCTCCCAGTGTCCCCGTGAGCGTCATCTTGAGGCAGCATTGCGGGTAGTGCGCTTCGCCCACTCCACTCCTAGCATTGGGTTGTACTTTCGTGCGCAACCCTCAGTCATGGTGGACGGCTTCACAGACAGTGTCTGGGCGCATGACTGTGATGCCTGCAGTCGGTCAGGATATATCTTTCTGGTCGGTGGCACTGCAGTCTCCTGGAAAAGTGGCAAACAAGGTGTGTTGCTCGCAGAATTGCTGAGGCTGAGGATGTTGCTCTCGGTGCAGGCACGTGTGAGGCTGTCTGACTGTGTCGTTTGCTGCAACAACTGCGTGTACCCATCCGCTGCATAACTCTGCGATGAGACAATCAAAGCACAAAGGCCATTGCTCAAAACAGTGGCATGCATCATTCACGCACCAAGCACATCAATGTGGAGCACCATTTTGTTCGTGAGTGCATTACTGCTGGCATCGTCCAGGTTGCTTGGGTGGACACGCGGTCTCAGAGGGCTGACTTTCTCACTAAGGCACTCAGTCGTAATGTCTTCAAAAGTGCTGTTCACTCTGTTGGTCTCATCTGTCCACATGATCCAGATTGATTGGCTCAAGTACATCTCTATCACCTCTCGTTATCCCCTTTGTCGTTTCCTCATGTGTGTGGGTTGGTTGTCTGCTGGTCATGGGGGAGTGTTGAAGTTCGTTGGCCACTCACAACTCTTTGCCCTGTTGCCTCCCACACTGTGCACACACATGTACAGATTAAGTGAGAATGGCCCTACCTAGGGAAGCGTCAGGCGTGTCCGCTCTGGGTGGAGCCATTGACGCCCTCAAGCTGTTGGTTGCCCTGTTGGTTTTCGTGCATCTCTCATTGTACTCTGTTGTGTCCTCTCGGCTTGTGTACATCGGCGTGCAGATGACTGACGGCGAGACTTGACGCCAATGGAATGTCGCTCGGTGGAGCCGACGCATGCTGAGGCCCACTCACCCTTCGATGGAGCCTCCTCCCTCTGGTGATGCGCTCAACTCCATCGGCAGGCCCCCTTGGCGGTCGGGCCGCCGGCAATCAGTGCCACTGCAGATGCTGTCTGCATGCACCTAGCGCTGTGTCTGGTAGTGGCATTGCGTCTGCAGCATCATGTGGTGCCTAGGGACCATGTCTCCAGCTGTATGACCCTGTTTGGCATCGCTGACTGTCGTAGACACTGCCCACATCATGTTCTCTTGCCTTGCATGTGTTGGAAGAGCTGCGTATTTCCCATGTGTTGATCCTTAGGGGGCCACCGTGCCGGTCTTGTCCGTGCACTGGTGAGCAGCCACCCTCGGTTTATTCTGAGTGGTTGGGCTCGCCCCCTGGGTGGCGGCACTCGCTCACCCAAGCTCGATGCTCGTGGTGGGTGTGTGCTCACTAGTACTAACCTCGCTCGGTCCCCTCACACTTGTTGTCTTGGTTGAGTGCACGATTCTAAGGCAAGTTACCATATCCATGGCGTGTCTCGCGCATTGTGCCTCGTTTCTCTCACCCGTCCCACCCCACAAGGGTTAGCCAAGTAACTACCTGGTAACTACAGGAGGTAAGAGGGCATAGAGTAGTGAGTGGCCAGCGAACTTCAACACGTAACCCTTGCTGTTTCTTGCACCTGCTTGCTTGCTAGTGCGCCAGCTAATAGGAGAGTGTCGCCACATCAGCAGCATCAAAGCTAGGAAGCTTCCTAGCAATTTCTCACTCGGCATGTATGGTACGTTGTAGGTTCCCGATTGTGCGGAGGAGACTTAGAACGACGATGCCTACACGAACAAATGATCAACAGCAAACAACAAACCATTAGAGCGCGTGTAGCTACAAAGCCCCTGCCTGTGCCTATAATGCCTCCACCTATTGTTTTACCCGTAGGAAAGGTGGTGTAACTAAACAAAATCAAGCCAGGATTGTTCTGTCTATTATGTGAGCACACGTATGCTCATTCGTGTGTGTGCACACGCATGCACATGCCTGTGTGTGCACTTGTGTTTGCATGTGTACACACATGTACATTGGCTACTCTACTCAAGTGCACAAGTATGTGTGAATACAATGCTTTTGTGGATGATTAGTAATGTACGCTCCCCCTTTGAATGACAATCATCGCAGCTCTTGACAGCTCATGCAGGGCATCAGAAAGGTAAAGGTGTGGGAAACAACCAAACCGGGGGCTCCCTGACAGCATATACATGGGGTTGAAGGTGTTCTAGGGTTCTACACCCTTAAGCGAGTAGTAAAATGTTTGTGCACTTGGGATGTATGCAAGTTCAGACCACATCACCATACTAGAAAGGAATCCAGGGTTGGACGAGGGAACAATGTACATACGAGAACACTAGACTTCATGTACTCCCATGAAGAAGTAGCAAGACTTCAACCAACTTATCCAGGATGTTCTACTTTTACCCCTACCCACCAGTCTAATCTCAACAATATGTGCAATGACAGTTTCCGTTTAAGCGCAAGTCTGTTGCTGAAGTGAGGCCACCACCCATGTGCCCATCACAGCGGGCGCCAGACGCCGAGTGTCGCCAGCAGCATGCTGCCGTGCGCCCTCACGGGGGGAAGCAGTGAGTGGGGTGAGTAGGCTCAATCCACGAGCACAGTTTATAGGGTGTAGGCCTGGTTGATGTGCTCGGCGTCTATGTTCTTGAGCTTCAGCACATTCTCCACTCGTCCCTTCACCGTCGTTG
>SZWC01024931.1:10484-22282 GCA_023375785.1 Penium margaritaceum | reverse complement strand
GCAGGTGCAAGAAACAGCAAGGATCAGGCTAGGGAGACGCGCAAAGTCTCATAAGCTTCAATAGCTTAGTAAATGCAGAGAGAAATGACAACTGACAGGTCCAGGGCATAAATACCTGCCGCGGCGCACGGCGGGTGTCGCACGCGGCAGTCCAAAAGCTGT
The DNA here is from genome assembly GCA_023375785.1 of Penium margaritaceum. NCBI lineage: Eukaryota > Viridiplantae > Streptophyta > Zygnematophyceae > Desmidiales > Peniaceae > Penium > Penium margaritaceum. The sequence continues at coordinate 22,120 of SZWC01024931.1, read as the reverse complement.
CCTAAAACCGGCCCAAAACCACTGTTTTGGCCGTAACTCTGCGCACACATGTCAGAATCCTATGCCGTCTGAACCTAGACGTGCAGAATCAAAAGACGCACGCAACGACTGGTCACATTCATGCATCCATTGACTGACAGCGAGTATATAATGCAAAAACATGCAAATGGGCCTCATGCCCAGTCCGCCGAAAGGCGCCTGCAAGACGTAGAAGGCACAGCAAAGAGTCCCGGTGATATCTGGGGCTCTGGAACAGTGGTCGGTCAGCTCCAGACGGGTAGTCCGCCGCCTGTTGTCGCGCCGGTGTCACCAGGGCCGCCTGCCTCAGGGATCTGCACGAGTATGGACACGGTCGAGTGGTCACAGTAAACTGTACAGGAACGGCACAAAGCACAACAGATACAAGGACTCCCCCTCCCCCGATGTGGATGAGTGTATAGTGGATGTGTAGCTGGGTGTGTATTTGGTAGATTGGGAAAATACATGTTTGTGTGCATCTATGTTAAGTACTTGTAAGGCATTGATTTCAAGTATTCGATGTCTCTTGCTTTGTCTATGTATCCAACAATAAGGCTGACCACAAAAAAATCACTGTACTCTGACCCCACCACAATTGGACCCCAAGTGGATCTCCACCTCCCCCTCTCCCAAAAATCTCATAATGTATTGGGGAAGATTGGGGAGTGCATTGGGTGGACAAGGTTTTTTGGTGCAACACGAGGGTCCGCACCTCCCTCCAAATACACTAGTTTGAAAGAGAAGGCTCCCCCAATTACACTCTCAAATACGCCACCCCAATACACTTTTAAATACTGGGGAGGGGATTTGGATACAAGGCCTCTCCTCCTCCTCCCAAAGTGGACGAGTGTACTGCAGGGGTGTAGGTAGTAGGTAATCAGGTGGGAAAAAAAAAAGAAAACAGACTTGTGTACATCTACGTCAATTACTAGCAAGCCATGAATATCAAGAATCCGATGTCTCTTGCTTTGTTTATGTAACCAGCTGTAAAGTTGTACCAAAACAGTTCAATGTACTTCGACCTTGCCACAACAGGATCCCAAGTGGACCTCCCCCCTCCTCCCCACACGCAAATCCCCTAGTGTATTAGGGAATTGTATTTGGGAGTGTATTGGGAGAACGAAGTTTTTTTCGGACTGGTATAATGGCAGGTCCGCACATCCCTCCGAATACACTAGTTGAAAAAAGAAGGCTCTCCCAGTTGCACTCTCCAATACACCACCCATATACACTTCCAACTCCTGGGAGGGGGGGATTTGGGTACAAGGACCACCCCCTCCGCAAAGTGGACGAGTGTATTGCGGGAGTGCAAATGGAGTGTATCTAGTAGAAAGAAAAAGATTCCGACCTGCATAAATCAACATTAAGTACTCGAAAGCTGTTGATTTCAAGCATCCAACGTCTCTCGCTTTCTCTACGTAACCAACTATACGGTTGTACACATACAGTTCACTGTGCTTCAATCTCACCACAACGGGACTTGAACTACCCCTCCACCAAGCACAAAAGTCTTGGTTTCATTAGGGAACCATATCCAGGAGTGCATCGTGGAAACAATTTCTTCTGAAGTTGTGTATCGGCATGTCTACACTTTCCTCCAAATACACTTATCTTAAATAGATATCTCCCAAGATACACGCTCCAATACACCACCCTAATACACTTTCGAGTGGGGAGGGGGGACAGACTCGAGTAGTACAACATCCATCGAGTGTCAAAGAAAACTGACAGTCAATGGACAGAATGTTGAGCTTTGACCAGCCCATTGAGTGTAAGACTATCCCGCACGCACGTTAACCTTCCACGTTACGCATGTGGAGAGTTCAGTAGAATGTAAATACGGATGTAATACTACACAAATAGCATAAAATGTACAATGTGCACACTGTATGTATCATTTGAAGCAAGGATATGATTAGGTAGTTTTAAGGAATTACTTGTGTTCAGATTTCTATCGCGATGTTTTCATTGAACCCTGTTGTAAAAAATGATAATGGCAATTCAGGTCTTCATGTACACATAATCATACATGAACTTGGCTCTAACAAGTAACTTTCTAGAAACATTGTCCATTTTCTATGTTTCTTTTGTGGAAGGATCCTCGCCATGTCTTTTTCTCTCATACACACATTAGCAAGTTTATTGATTTGGGGAAATTGGGCATAAATAGATGGGTCCATGAACGGAAGGGAAGCAACTCACTGACTGGACGGACGGACAAACAAAAGGGTGAACTATTAGATGGATGGATGGATGGACATATGGACAGACGGATGGATGGGGAGATGGCGGTATGGATGGACAAACAGGGAGATGGAGGGATGGACGGATGGACGCACACAAGCATGTACATTGATAGGCATAACGGAAAGAATAGACAGAACAATGTGAAGACACATAACAGATAGATAGACACACAGACAGAAAAAACAGAAAGAATAGACAAAATAGATAGAATGGATAGAATAGACAATTCATACAAAATAGCCAAAATAGATAGAACACATGGGACAAAACAAAAGAATACGATCAAGTGGACGAAACGGAAAGAATGAACAAAACAGACAGAATGGATAGAAAGGACAGAATGGACAGAACAAACAGAACGGATAGAATGGACACAACGGATAAAACTGACAGATAGACTCAATGATAGACGGACACATTGACTGATTCCCTGGAATGGCCGGATTAGTAAACAAAAATGGCTACAAAGTAGTAACGACTATAGAAGGAGGAGTAGCGGCAGCAGCAGTAGTAGCATTTGTGACATCAGCACTTGTAGCACTTGAAGTAGAAGTAATGGTGCCAGCACCAATAGAAGTAGTAACAACACTGGCAGTGTCTACAGCAATAACATCAAGGAAAACCGAAATGGCAGGTAGAAAAAAAACCTACCTATAAACTAGTAGAAGTTGCTGGAAGCACTTCTTGGGCTACATGTTCTCATTTTGCTACAGACTTCTATGAAGCATTTGCGTAGCATCTACATCTCCTGGTGCTACTTCNGGGGGAGTGGGGCGACGCGCTTGATTTGCACACATTTCTAGGGGGCAAATATTTCAGGTTCAAAACAGAGTCTTTGTATCCAACGGATCAACATCTATTCCAATCATTAAGACACTGCAATGTACGACACGTCATGCTTCAAACTTGGACTCACACACAGTGAGGACGTCGTCAAACGCAACATGTGAGCGGCCTTTTCTAACAAGAAAAAATAGCATAGCGGCATAGCGTTCATGTATAATGAAGGGATTTACACGCCATGTTGTATGCAACACATTCCAACAAGATACTACCAACCAACGATGGCCTAGTGTTGGCACAACCACGGATGCCAACTTAGCAAGTGTGGATATTGGAATGACGAAGGTGCGATAGGGTGGACAAGGGGTCACTCATTAAGTATTCATTTTTTTCCCCTAGTTGTAACCCATTTAGGTGGTTGGGAGGGGTGGAGGAGGGGGGGGGGTGTGGACGAGCTACCTCAGCAACAAAACAAACCTGGTGGTGAGCCAAGTCCACTCAAATCATGAATGAAGGAGGAGAACAGGTTTCTCAATTTCTGCCAAAGAAAATGACACAATCTCAAGAAATGCAAAAGGAAATGTGATGTAAGGTGCATCTTAGAGAAAGAAATTGGTTTAGTTTCTGAATGGGTCAAGCTCATTTCACTTTTCTCCCATGGTACTCAAGCTTGCTTTCATAAAAAGACCGTGTAAAATCATCTCTACAAAGAGCAAGCCCGTGCCGTTGAATGACATTTTTCTTGTACACTCTTGTATCAATTTCCTTTACATGAACCAATTTGAAAAAGAGATGTTCTATTATAAATTCAAATTCCTCCAGATTGTGATATCATGCACAGTTTAGTTGAGTCTCATCCTTATTCTTCATACCTTTTGGAAAACATGCCCTTCAAATTCTTTTTTTATGAATTTTTCCGATAAAAATTTTAACCAAATGATATCATTCTGACAAACATGGCTTACTTGAAGAAGGTTTCAAAAATTAATTTCCTTAAAAAATCTAATTTCATTAGCTACTCTCGTATTCTTGTGGGAGGGTGCACTAGCTGTGAATTCTTTTTAGAGTTACACGTACTAATTACAGCTCTCGTGCAACTTCTGAAGAATATGCCCACTTCAAAGCGACAATTAGGATGTGTGCTTCACCTAAACAACAAATAATTAAAAGAAAGTGAGAACGGGGCATACCATGAGGTGATGGAAGGTTCCAACCAACATGAAACAAGGGTTGTTCAATGCAGATTGAGACAAGATTCTCCGGTCTCGACCTTGTCTTTTTCCACTTCAGTACGAGGCGCCTTATCCCAGGTAAGGAGGGCAAGAAAATATCGGTCTCCTACCAATTTTCATTATGTTTGTCTTGGTTTCGTCCGGCTCTTGCTCATGTGAAGAAAAATCTTACCGTTTGCACCATTGTGATGGACGAGCAAAAGAGCAAAGCGAGGTACCGGAACACATCTTGACTATTGAATACAAGCAACGTTTTCAAAAGCAACACAAATCAACATTGTTTTCTAGTCCAAAAGGCAATTCTTACATTCAAAGGATAACACGATACTTATTGGCCACCCCGCATGACAATTGCAGGCCTAGTACACTTGACATAATTAATCTCCAAGAATAGCCGGCATTCAGAATGCGAACCAAACTTACGTGTGCCAAAAAAAAGAGAGTGATCATTCGTGGCAATGGAGCAAAAACGTTCTACAAAGTAAACATTCTGAAAGAGTCACAACTTCATTGCTTTTATTATGGGAAAATAAATCACATCAATTCTGTTTTGGGTGTTCTCGATGACCCCAAGCGACTGTTTCCAAACAATGTCACATGTGCTTGATCTGCGCGCATTTCATGGTGAGAGATCTAGTGTGCGATTGGCTTCTACACCCTTGGCACACGTGGTAAGCGGCACGTAAACAAAAAATGGCAAGAACCACACTACAATACGAGATTCTTGTCCCGATCTTGCATGCCACATGGCGTGTCTTAGCCTTGTGTCTTCTTGCAAGAGACAAGTGGAAATTGTCATGTGTCGTGTTGTACAAGACAACGAGACAAGAGAAATACACACTCAAGCGAGACCGTCTATGAAAATTGCATGGCTAGCGTAACTCAACATTCATTATCAAATGTGTGGCCTATGAATTTGAAAACTTATTCTTCCTCTATTGCATCCCAAGAGCAAAACCTGCTCACAAAACAGTTTTTTCAAAGATCAAGGATAAAAACATCTTTTGATAACTCAATTTCATAGAACTAATACAAATAGAATTATATGCATATTAAATTCAATTCATTTAACTACATAGTGAGAGAAGTAGCCATTACCGAATTCACATATCTTCTCCCTCTCACCCGTCCTCCCTCCCTCCTCTCTTCCTCTCTCTCTCTCTCTCTCTCTCTCTCTCTCTCCCTCTCCCCCCCCCCTCTCTCTCGCTATGTGTATGTATTGGTGTATATACACATATGTGTATTCTCATTGTGTGTACAAATAATGCACTCCTTAAACTTACCATTTCTTAAAATTATCCATTCTTTTTGTTATCTAAACTATGTAACCTCGTGCACGCCATGTGTGCAAGATTTTTTCATTATTTAGCATTGTATGTAGGCGTGTAATCAATGGGTTGTAATCATAGGCCTACCTATTACATCATTATAGGATGGGAAGACAAGAGAAAGTTTCTTACCAACGATATCCGAGGTTTTTGTACACCAAGGATGGCAAAAAGAACAAACGACCGAGTGAAATTACATGGGAATTCTTTATGAAGAATGTGGTTGCAGGAGGAACATCCCAATATGTATGGTTTGTAAGGTTCTAAATCTTGAAATGCTAGGTATGGTAATGGGTATGGTTAGGAGCGTCCTTACCCCTTACATGAGTTTGGCCTGCATAGGGGACCAAACCAAAGGCGGCATGGAAATAAAAAGGACTAGCATGTTGTTTCATCTAAAAAATCATTTATCTTCATGGAAATACCAAAATTTCTACCATCATTTTAATGATGGTTGACATTTTTTCCAATAAGAGGGAAAACATCTTAAAAAAAAGATATGAACAACCCTCTTCCACAACGATAAGCAAAGAAGCACATTGGACTACCAATGCACACATGGCCTGGAAGCCAATAACTAAAACAGTTATCACGAGCATGCCATGTCATTACTAGTAATAACATGAGTGCACATGAAATTCATAAAAAAATGATTACTAGTAGTGACATCGCCTCCAGTCAACTTTCTTTTCACTATAACATAGCCTAAGGAGTGGAATATGAAGAGCCATATTGTACTTAGCATGCAAAGTGATTTTTGCATAAGTTGATAGTATCGATAACAGGAAAGACAATGCTCCAAAGGAGGAATCTTGTGGCCATGCGAACCTCTGGCGATGATTCATATCGTAGCAGTGAGAAGTCATGTTAGACTATATAGGTTATGTCTCATGCTTCTGCTGACCTATTCCACGACTCATATCTTGTTGGACCTACATTGTCTTTGTTCCTCATCCAAAAATCTCTTCGTCACTTGCCTCATTTTTTTGCTAGTTCACCATGAGCTCCTTCCTCATGGGTGAAACAGAGTGTGGCCCTTAAGGCACACTTCTACTTACTTGAATTTTAACCTCATCTCATGTTTCTTCTGAACAGATGCTAATCTAGGCATGCATATCATCCTTTCTCCTATAGTACTTGGGCTATTCTGAAAGCACCCATGTGGGTGGTTGTGCGTACCTGTACATGTGCATTTCCATATGCACTTCATGAAAGTGATTGTATCCGTAAATGAATGTAACTTGCAAGAGTGCATCATAGAATATGGAGTGTGCAGAGATAGAATAGAGCAATTGTAGTGAAGCTTAGCAGGTGGTTTTGAATTTTGACATGTAATCAAAGCAAGGGATAGAGCACTAAGCCACCGTTAAGAGGAGGTAAATGTGTGGTAAACATAGATTTTTGTCGGCGGGCTTTTGTTTTCCAGGAAAATGTTCATGGATTCATGTGAAATACATCAATAGATGACCTTAAGACGACCTTAGTGAAGAAATCCACGATCGATTTTGTTGAATCTTGAGCCCATAGTAAATGTTTCAGTGTGTCAAATTCTCTAGGTTTCTTTTCTGTATTCATTTTTTATCACAAACACAAGCGAGTTTACCATTTTAAGTATTAATTTCCCTAGAAAAAAGATGGAAAGAACTTTGCTAAACCTTTTACAACAAATGGTATTTATGTTTGCTGTATGTGAAGTGATTATCACATGTTTTTGCTCATCCATGGCATCAGCAAGATAGTTAAGCAGCTAAGCATTGGTAGTGAGGAAGCTTAGGCAGTTATGAGCTAGCCCCTTGTGAAGAAAGCTTCAAGGGAAATTTTGAGGACATGTAGAGGCTCCGGATAGGTTCATGTTGGACGAGGGACAAATAGCAAGATCGTGAAGGGACGATAACGGAAAGTGATATCACGACTAGCACAAAGAGCAAGCAATGTCTTGGAGAGAGTGAAAAAGGATCACAAGATAATGAACGGACAAGTGAGCGAGGGAGCGAGCAGGCAAGAAAACAAGGTAGGAGGAGAGAGCAAGAAAATTTNGATGGGAAGACAAGAGAAAGTTTCTTACCAACGATATCCGAGGTTTTTGTACACCAAGGATGGCAAAAAGAACAAACGACCGAGTGAAATTACATGGGAATTCTTTATGAAGAATGTGGTTGCAGGAGGAACATCCCAATATGTATGGTTTGTAAGGTTCTAAATCTTGAAATGCTAGGTATGGTAATGGGTATGGTTAGGAGCGTCCTTACCCCTTACATGAGTTTGGCCTGCATAGGGGACCAAACCAAAGGCGGCATGGAAATAAAAAGGACTAGCATGTTGTTTCATCTAAAAATCATTTATCTTCATGGAAATACCAAAATTTCTACCATCATTTTAATGATGGTCGACATTTTTTTCCAATAAGAGGGAAAACATCTTAAAAAAAAAAGATATGAACAACCCTCTTCAACAACGATAAGCAAAGAAGCACATTGGACTACCAATGCACACATGGCCTGGAAGCCAAGAACTAAAACAGTTATCACGAGCATGCCATGTCATTACTAGTAATAACATGAGTGCACATGAAATTCATAAAAAAATGATTACTAGTAGTGACATCGCCTCCAGTCAACTTTCTTTTCACTATAACATAGCCTAAGGAGTGGAATATGAAGAGCCATATTGTACTTAGCATGCAAAGTGATTTTTGCATAAGTTGATAGTATCGATAGCAGGAAAGACAATGCTCCAAAGGAGGAATCTTGTGGCCATGCGAACCTCTGGCGATGATTCATATCGTAGCAGTGAGAAGTCATGTTAGACTATATAGGTTATGTCTCATGCTTCTGCTGACCTATTCCACGACTCATATCTTGTTGGACCTACATTGTCTTTGTTCCTCATCCAAAAATCTCTTCGTCACTTGCCTCATTTTTTTGCTAGTTCACCATGAGCTCCTTCCTCATGGGTGAAACAGAGTGTGGCCCTTAAGGCACACTTCTACTTACTTGAATTTTAACCTCATCTCACGTTTCTTCTGAACAGATGCTAATCTAGGCATGCATATCATCCTTTCTCCTATAGTACTTGGGCTATTCTGAAAGCACCCATGTGGGTGGTTGTACGTACCTGTACATGTGCATTTCCATATGCACTTCATGAAAGTGATTGTATCCGTAAATGAATGTAACTTGCAAGAGTGCATCATAGAATATGGAGTGTGCAGAGATAGAATAGAGCAATTGTAGTGAAGCTTAGCAGGTGGTTTTGAATTTTGACATGTAATCAAAGCAAGGGATAGAGCACTAAGCCACCGTTAAGAGGAGGTAGATGTGTGGTAAACATAGATTTTTGTCGGCGGGCTTTTGTTTTCCAGGAAAATGTTCATGGATTCATGTGAAATACATCAATAGATGACCTTAAGACGACCTTAGTGAAGAAATCCACGATCGATTTTGTTGAATCTTGAGCCCATAGTAAATGTTTCAGTGTGTCAAATTCTCTAGGTTTCTTTTCTGTATTCATTTTTTATCACAAAAACAAGCGAGTTTACCATTTTAAGTATTAATTTCCCTAGAAAAAGATGGAAAGAACTTTGCTAAACCTTTTACAACAAATGGTATTTATGTTTGCTGTATGTGAAGTGATTATCACATGTTTTTGCTCATCCATGGCATCAGCAAGATAGTTAAGCAGCTAAGCATTGGTAGTGAGGAAGCTTAGGCAGTTATGAGCTAGCCCCTTGTGAAGAAAGCTTCAAGGGAAAATTCGAGGACATGCAGAGGCTCCGGATAGGTTCATGTTGGACGAGGGACAAATAGCAAGATCGTGAAGGGACGATAACGGAAAGTGATATCACGACTAGCACAAAGAGCAAGCAACGTCTTGGAGAGAGTGAAAAAGGATCACAAGATAATGAACGGACAAGTGAGCGAGGGAGCGAGCAGGCAAGAAAACAAGGTAGGAGGAGAGAGCAAGAAAATTTGAGGGGGGGGGAGAAAGAAGAAGAAGGACGAGACAGAAGGGGAGGAGCAAGCTAACAAGATAGCAAGAAATCGTGATAAAAAAGGTATATGGGACAACCTATTAGAGAACCTTGCCAACAAGAGAAACCAATTGGCGTATTGTTTTTTACTTCATACTAGTGGGATTCGAAGTCACGACTTCAACAAATTAATAGGGAAGGTCGAGTCCCTGAGAAAAATATATATTCTTTGATTGAGTGATACCGGGATGACAACATGGCACGAAAGGGGAAAAACGGAGGCTTGATAGATAGGGTCTAGAAAATACCATAAGGACATTGGGGCACTAGTCAATGGGAGCGATTGTGCTGAGAAACTCTTTTTGGCATGTGGGTGGCCTTGTATCGGTTCTTGGATTTGCACATATACCTTAGAGTCCTATCAAAAAATTCACTATGGTCACATATAGTACACATCGAGGCACACAACACTCAGTGCTTCACGAGAATTGGAAGGGTTAAGTTAGGTACTTGATGCATGTGCTGTACTGCACATGTTTTGGGATGGGAACTATCTTCTAAATGGTATATGCTCCAACCTCTTCATTAGTCGTATGCATTGCCTCTGGAGAGTTAATTGGAGTAGAAGACATTGGGACAGTCCATGTTCAAGGTGAACAATGTGGGATGTGTATCATAGGAGTTTTGCATATTTCAAGACTCACAATCACTTCACTGTCTTAGTCAAGGTTAGATTATGAGGGAGATTTCATCACCATTCAAAGAACAGCTAGTGTAGCATACAAAAACTTCATACAAGAAATTTAGGGAGGCACGTGTAGTTCATTTGTACACCATACGACTTCGACCAAAAATCACTCATGAAAAGGCTGATACATACCTCCCTACAAGACCAGATGCCACCACTTTCAAAATTTTGCATCAGTTTTAAGCACACATTGAACCATCTTCCCTCTGCAAACTCTCTTAAGCACGTCCCAATAATGGCCTTGATCTTGAGATGATAGAAATTTCACAGATTTTGAAGTGATATTTCTTTTCCAATTTCCTTTCGGGTTTCTTCAGTAATAGCTCATTTAACTTAAGCTGGACCTGAAGCCGAACAACAATTTGACTCCCAAGGGAACGTATCAGATGAGAGACCATGAGTTGGGAAGACGGAAAAACCAAACAGACAAAATAGTCGGTTACGAGCTCACAAGTCCATCCACGTTACCATATACAACTTGGTTCTTGTTACAAGAGAGAAGACCAAGATAATGTGGATGTGCACGGACTATAGGACATTGAACCACATCACCATCAACAACTACTTCCCTTTTGTTGTGAGCACATGATATCTTTAACAGACTTCAAGGACCATAAAGTTTCACCATTATTCACATATTGAGGAGTTTTTCAATATCCACTTGTTTGATAAGGAAAACAGGAAACACTTCGCGCCTGCCTTGGGCACATAGAGCTCACAACTATGCCATTTGAGCTCTTAAATGGCCCAACATCTAAGGAGGCCATTAGCAATGCTTTTGTCTTGTACCTTGAAAAAATCATTATTATATATATGTATATGTATATATATTAAATGTTGCTTTTGTGTACAACCGCACGCTGGAGGAGCAAGGTGGACATCTCCAACTCTCTCTCTCTCTCTCTCTCTCTCTCTCTCTCTCTCTCTCTCTCTCTCTCTCTCTCTCTCTCCCTCTATTTTACAAATAGGTGAATTTTAGAGGGAATTCTGGAATTTCTACATTGGTCACGATCTTGTCAAGTTTGTGGGCCACATCATTGGAGCCAAATGAATCATGATGAGCCTGAAGTAAGTGGGGGCAGATGCAGATCAGCCAACACCCGCCAATATGCGAGACATCCATGGATTTTGTAGGTCTTTCAACCAACACTGTTGGTTCATAAAGGAGGATTATGTATTGTAAGCACCCCTCTCCGATCTCATTTATAAATCCGAATGGATACGGGAAAACGACGAACAAGAACCATCATAATGTGTAGGTAATGACCCAATTCTAATTCCATCATAACGATTGGCACATTCATCGGTAG
>SZWC01024929.1:4000-25898 GCA_023375785.1 Penium margaritaceum | reverse complement strand
CTTTGCTTCTGGTTGATCTTGAGCTTGTGCCGATCATGCCTCATGCTCGTCCATTTCTTGTCCTGCAGTGGCTTTACGGTAAGCACACACGCACCTATGTCCAGTTGTTGGCAACTGTCATGTATATGTTGAACCCAACATAAAGAAATCAACCAGCATGCATGAAAGTGGCAGCTTACTGTCATGTATGCTCGTTGCCGTTTCATGTTGGATCCAGGAGAGGGTTGTGGCTGCAATCGACCCCCCCATTGCTGTCCTCTTGTGTTTCTACATTCGCCTGTCAGCTACATGGGAATGTCCCAGACTGCCTGCGAGTGTCTGAGAATGTGTTGGATCACATTCTTTCACGTGCTGCGTCATTTGTGCGATGGTCCTCCAGTCAGCTTCAATGAAGCAAACACTTTGCCAGCGAGTCAGCCCTTGGCACCTTTTCTCTCCCTTTTTTTTTTCTTTTTTCTTCCCTTTTCTCTCTGTGTTACGAAAGGCCAGGCTGTGACGCATGCAGAAGATACACTAGTCATGTGGTGCCCCTAGCGTTGAGGTGCTGTGCCTTTCTTCCTTTCCCCCTGTGTGCTCACTCGTGGCATATTTGGGGTCGTGTGTACCACAGGGGGCTTGCCCTTGCAGTATGTGGTGGACTTTGTTCTCCGTGTCACGTGCCCATGACCGCGTCTGACTTTGTTTCAAAAGATTTTAAATTTATTGTGTTTGCACTTTGTTCTCCCCCCCACCAATGTGTGTGCGTGTACCACGAGGCGTTTGCCACATGGATGGGCCAGCCGGAGGTGTAGCTTTCTGATCTCTCTGGGAACAGTTCAAGATGCTTTGTTTCACATGTTTCGCGTTTTCCCCCCTTGTACATCGTTGTGGTTGCGCACGTCAGGTGTACGTGTACCACAAGTCCTTTGCCGCGCCAATGGCCAAGCACAGATTTGGAGGCATCGACGCCGTCACCGGTGAGCCCCTTCCACTCGACGACGACGGCAGCGACGCGGGGCAGTTTGTGTCCAGCGTGTGCTGGCGGCAGGGCACGCCCACACTCGTGGCTGGGAACTCAATCGGCAATGTGAAGCTGCTTGAGCTCAAGTAGCCACTGTATTTGTACAATCCATTTTTAAGTGCTGTAACTGGAGTACCACGATCTAAAACCGTTGCATTGGAGTTGAATCCGCAACATGAAGGCTGATCTAGGTGGCTAGACGGACTCTGCAGATGCCACACCGATTGGCCGCGCATAGGGATGGTGGTTGACGCTGAGATGGTTTTGAGCTTCACACACTGTACAACAGGAAGCCTCAGGCATGTCCTGGTGGCAGGTACGCTTGGATTCCATGCATGCGGATCCTATTGGCAATGTGATTCTGCTGGGGCTGAGATTGGTGGTGGTGTTGGAGCCGTTTTAAGTCCACTTCCAGGGCGCAATCAGTCAAACCATCATAAGGCAGTGGGAGATGGAAGCACTTGATAGTTTTGACCACTTTGGCACCAGACACATGTATCCTGGGTGATCTCATGGAAGTTGCAATGGACAGTACAACGTTCATAACAATCCCGACTCACACGAAAAATGTTCTCGTACCACATGACTTTCAGTTCGGTATTCCTGTGGACTTCCTTGCACTTCACATCAACTTTTTTGTGTGATCTTCACACATTGACCCAGCCCAAGGGGGCAACAGGACCCTTTCCTACCAGTCAATAGCCAATGTATGCGGGCCTCATTGACGATGTCAGGCCCCTCCAGCCGAAACCCAGGAGACAATTCAAAAACCCCTCCCTCTCTTGTTCGCAGGCGTATTAGAATCATGCACATTTGGGCAGTCTTTCTCACAATCCCACAACCTCTTCCCGCTGAATTGACCTCACTGTGTCGTGTTCGCGCCCAGGAACACACATCCTTCCAGAAGCATCAGGTGGCCGGAGCCCGAAGGTCTTTGTTGAGAGAGGAAATACACACAGCACATCTCTGCCACAGCTCTACCATGTATGGGTTAAGTTCGCCACGACAAATCATGACTACGCCTGCCCTGCGGAGGTTGAGGTGTTGAACTCATCTGCATGATGATAACATTTTGACGGCAAAAGTAGACACAAACCTCACCCCTTCTTGAACCTCAAAGCAGGTCGTCCGCACTTTGTCTTCTCATGAATATTCCCACCAGAACCTACAACTCCTCTCCGCGCCTGCGTATCAGCTGCGGCTACATCGGCGATGAATTATACATGCACATTTGTACCCCTAAGGCACCAGCTCCTTCAGCGCCCCCCTTGAGTTGATGTCGACAGGGAGGATGCAAGGGAGGGAGAAGAAAGCTGAGCGTTAACCGAATGAACTCGCAACTGTGAGGAAGGAAATCACAATAATAGAAGAGAGAGCTGCTCCTCAACCGAGCAATCCAACTCGCACAATGACCTGGCTGAGAGTGGTATGAGAACGAGCCCAAGGCGCCGCAACCCGACCATCTCTTGCTGGGATGGTTCACACGTGCGGAGTTTCTCCCCGCCTTCGCTCTCACTTGCAAGACCAGATGGTCCAGAAGATTTTTCGGTAGACATCGGCATGCCTTCACTCTCAACGGCTTCTGCAGCCCCGCTGGCCGTTGTTTGTGATGGGCGGTCGCCAATGTCGGCATCTCCTCGCCCTGGTACTCCGGTGGAATTTCCCCCACCACCAGCTTGACCTTCTTGAGCGATTCGGTCCGAAGCTGCCGCCCCCTGGTGGCTGTTGGCTCCACTACCACAAGTAGCAGCATCCTCCGACTCCCCCATCCCAGACCCCCTCTTCCCCTGAGGCTCGCCCTTCTGGAGCTGCGCCGATTGAAGCTCGCGGCATCTGAATCTCGGGACGTACTCCATGGCGTCCGAGAGGATCATGTTGCCCTGCCGATCGAGGCAGTGGAAGCGCCCAACGACCACGCGCCCATCCACTATCCCCACCCTTAGCCGGCGGTTCAGGAGCTGTTTCGCGGCTTGAACCACAGCCTTCTCCCCGGCACCTCCGGCGCTGGCACCGCCTCTGCCTCCAGAGACCGCGGGCGGAGCAGCCTCTGCCCCACCAGAGCCTCCTACGACGTCTCGGTGGCCAATGATGACATCGTCTACGTCGACTCCTGAACGTGCCATGACTGCCTGGACTGCCGAACATACTACGCGAGGCCCAGTTCACCCTTTTTTGACCTCTCGTGCTGGACGCCAACGCCCGGCAATGCCGTCCCAAGGGAAAGAGATAGGGCGAAATAGCCTGCATATCCACAGTCCCGAAGGGCGGACCCTCCCATATCCAAGTGCGGAATTTTAAATCCCCCATATCCAGCTAGTTAAAAATAAGAATCCCATATATAGTGCCGTTGTCATTTACAACACCATGTCCATATCCGGCATTATTAGTACGCCATACGGGTATGGCGAACTTATTTGAAAGGGGTAGGCATGGGGTTATTAATATTAGCATAAAAAATTCAATTAGCGTATATGCAAAACATGAATGTCCGTTGTGCGTCACCGGCCGGGTATGGATCAGCGCTCTTTTATCGACGAAAAATCACACTGTCCAATATTGTCGAGAGCAATGCGTAATATGTAAGCGACCCCTCCGAACAAACATCGTAATATGGAGGGATAGCATTTTTGCAAAGGAAAGTCGTCAGACTTCTTCAGCGTGTAACCGGTAATCAGTAAGGACCGATCATCCTTTGACGAAACCCATCCTACACATCGGTACTTCCAACGGTAAGCCACAGCACGCAATGTCAGCCCGCTGGACGTCGCTGTCAACAACCGCCAGGCTGTCCACCGTTCAGAATGCGTTGCTTTCGCGGCGTTCCATGCGCCGACTCGAGGCCAGGCACTGAGACACATGGAGTCGGATAGCGTGCATGTATGAGGACGGTCAATCCCCACAAATCCGTGCCACTACGTGGACAGTTGGGTCCGAGGCCCCGTCATGCTCGACAGACACTCACCAGAGAAATTTCTAGGAAGCGTCCTAACCTTGCTGCTGCTGATGTGGCGACACTGTTCTGTCAGCCAGCGCTCTAGCAAGCAAGCAGGTGCAAGAAACAGCAAGGATCAGGCTAGGGAGACGCGCAAAGTCTCATAGGCTCCAATAGCTTAGTAATGCAGAGAGAGTTGATAACTTACAAGCACACAACATAAATACCTGCCGCGGCACACGGCGGGTGACGCACGCGGCAATGTCAGTTTTTCCTAAAACCGGCTCAAAACCACTGTTTTGGCTGCAACTCTGCGCACAGGCATCCAAACGCAACACCGTCTGAACCTAGAGATGCAGAATCTTGAGCCGGACGCTACGAATGGACACACGCACAAGTCCGGCATCGATCGGTGGAAGGACAATGCAAAACATGCAAATCGGGTCTCGAGAGCCAGTCCACCGAGAAAACTCTAGCATCTGCAGAAAAACTGCAGAGCACCCCTGCAAGCACCCTGGACGTCGTGGCATCCGTGTGGCAGCTGCTGGTGGATGGATCCACCAACCATCAGTGCTCCGGCGCCGGCTAGGCCCGCATCAAGGATCTGCACGAGCATGGGCACGGCCGAGTGGTCACAGTAAGCTGTACAAATGGACGGAAATAACTTACATCACAACACTCCCCCATGACCCGATGGTACGCATGTCCATACACGTTCAGAACTCACACAGGTGCACAACAAGATGCTCAAGAGTCCATGCTCACATACTCGACTGTCAGCCACTCTAAGGCAAGGGGCGTAGCCCGACAGAACGAATGGCCACCATGAACTTTCCACGCGCAAGTGCCTTGGTCTAGAAGTCAGCCCAGTGCATGTTCGTGCCGACCCAGATGATGGAGATCACCTGACGCTCCACAAGATCACGCACAAAGTGATGTTCAACAACAATGTGCTTTGTGCGTGCATGAAACACACCAAAGTTCTCTGCAATGGCAAGAGCACTCTAGTTGTCACAGCGCAGAATGATGCAAGGCACAGACTAACGCAACTCATGAAATAGACGTTGTAGCCACACCGCCTCAGCAGTCCTAGCCCCCAGAGCAACATACTCAGCCTCTGATGAGCTACGTTCGATACAACCCTGCTTGCCACTATGCCACGACACATCGGTGCCACCAAGCAGGAACACGTAGCCTGTCCGACTTCGCCCATTGGGACTCCACGCCCAGTCACTGTCTGTGTAGCCGTCGACTACCACCGAACACTGTCGTCAAAAGCAGAGTCCAAGGTACGGTGTGGACACCACGTACAACACCACTTGCACAGTCGCATGAACGGCTCTCGCCCGAGGACACTGTGAAAAGTGTGCAAGGAGGTTGACGGCAAAGGCAATGTCGGATCGTGTGGTAGTGGCCAAGTACATCAAGGAGCCAATCAGGTGCAAGTACAGGGTCACGTCCACTGTCTCCCCCAGGTCTGCGGGATCATCCACCTTCAGAGCATCCTACCCGTCAGGTGTGATGGGGGTGGAGGCTGTAGGAACTGCACCCAGAAGGTCAGCAAACCGCCCCCCCATAACGTGGGCGTAACGTGCCTGATGCAACAAGAGTGTCCGTCGCTGACGATCACGCACGATCTCCATCCCGAGAAACACAGCTGCAGGACCAAGGTCCTTCATCCTGTAGGCAGCCTGGAGAAATCCCTTGGCCTCCTTCACGGCCTCCATAGAAGGAGACGCAATCAGGAGGTCGTCCGCGTAGACCGGGATGGCGGTGAAGCTCTCAGCTGTCCGTTTGAGAAAGAGGGACGGGTCAGCGCCACTCTGTACGTAATCGGCACGTGTCAGTGTACCAGTGATCTCCAAGTTCCAGTACCTGGGTAACTGTTTTAGGCCGTACAAGGCCTTGCGCAAGCGCCAGACGTTGTTACCGACCTCGAATCGAGGTGGCTGGACCATGTAGATCTCCTCCTCTAAGGTGCCATGGAGGAACGCTTTGTTCACGTCCATCTGGTATAGCTCCCAATCGTGGTGAGAAACAACACCGAACAAAGCGTGAGCGGTGGTCATGCGGCCAATGCATGCAAAGGTGTCAGTGAAATCTACTCCCTCAACCTGCGAGAACCCCTTGGCCATCAAGCGAGCCTTGTAGCGATCCAGTGTGCCATCAGGCTTCACCTTTGTGCGAAAGGCCCACTTGGCTTGTACAGCCTTCCGCCCAGGCGGGAGGTCGACAAGCTCATAGACACCGTGCTCACGGATGGCTCTCAACTCATCCTCACAAGCAACACGCCACACATCTACATCGTGAGCTGAGAGTGCCTCCTTCAACGTGCCTGGATCAGGCATCGTTGAGGGAGTGCTCCGGGTGGCTAAGACACACGCCGCTGGACTCGGTCTGACCATGACAATGTCGGCTGCGGCATCGCAAGCAACCAAGAACTCTCGCGAGACCAACTTGTGGCCAACAGGACATACTGGGTGCACCTCAGTGTAGTCTGCCTGGACACTTGAGCCAAGGGCCTTTGTGCCAGGCTCGCCACTCTGAAAACTACGAGTCGGGCGTCTGGGGGCAGAGTCAGCAGTCCGCTGAGCCCTTGAGGCCAATGGTCGAAGGCAACCACCGGGCTCGCGGGAGTAGCCTGATGCAGCGCTCACCTCAGGCTGTGGGGAAGGTTGCTGAGCCAGAGCCGTAGGGGACATGGTTGCATGCACGGGAGTGGGTGTGACGGAGGGGACTGACACTGGTATGGGATCAGGTGTGCCAGAGGGGACCAACACTGGTACGAGATCAGGTGTGCCAGAGGGGACCAACACTGGTACGGGATCGGGTGTGCCAGAGGGGTCTGACACCGACACAGGATCAGGTGTGCCAGAGGGGACTGACGCTCTTACGGGATCAGGTGTGGCATAGGGGACCGGCACAGGCACGACATCGAGTGCACCAGAGGGGTCTGACACCTGCACGGGATCAGGTGTGCCTGAGGGTACCGATGAGGCTACTGGACCCACAGCCACGATGGCTGGATCGTCAGCAGCCGGAGACCTAACCACAGGTAAGGAGGCCCGGCCGGACCCATCCGCAGGACTAGACTCCCCCATCCACCGGGAGGCCACACAAGTAGGAACGTGGTCGGCGGCCAGCGACAGAATGTTGGACAAGTTGCGGTAGGTGAGAGCCTAAAAGAAGAGAGCATCTCGAGACTCGACAACGCGATGGCGAGCAGGGTCCCAAAAACGCCAGGCCTTCGACCGCGGGGAGATGCTGAGGAAGGTGCACATGCGTCCCCAAGGTGAGACCTTAGACTGTTGCTGGTCCTCGGTGTACCAGACATAGGCGAGGGACCCCCAAACGCGAGCGAGACGGAGATCAACACGATGGCCGAACCACAACTCGTACGGTGTGATATGGTCTGGAAGTGGACCATGCGGCAAGCGGTTGCAGACCCACGCCATGTAGGAGAAGCCCTCAAAGGCAAAGGACTCCGGTAGACCGCACTCAGACCGCATCCTCCATGGTGCGGTTCCAAAGCTCAGACACACCGTTATGCCGTGGTGTAGCAGGGGCAGAAAGCTGGTGAAAGATACCGTGCTCGGCAAAGTAGGCATCCATCTCCCCTAAGAACTCGCCACCACGATTTGAGCGGAATGTGTGCAGGGTGTGACGAGACTGATGCTCAGCCATCACAAGCCACAGGCGGCCCGCCAATGTGGCATCGCTCTTGTGGCGGAGGCTGTAGACCCACCGCATCCGGGTGAAGTCATCAGTCAGGGTGAGAACATATCGACCCCGATCAGAGAGAGACACGACTGGGAGAGGACCGAGAAGGTCCGAGTGGACCAACTCTAGTTGGCGCAGTGCCCGGAAGGAGGATTCAGGGTAAGAGCAGCGATGCATCTTACCTTGGGCGCAAAAAGACAGTCGGTCTTGGGCGGCTCCTCAAACCAAGCTGCGTCAAGACCGAGGGCTGGCTGAGTGCGAATGAGCTTGGACACAATGTCTGAGTTCACATGGCAGAGGCGATGATGTAACAAGCACTGGTGCTCAGGGGAGAGAACACCAGTGACAAACACCTGCGCAGAGGATAGAGGTGGAGATGAAACAGAGGGAGTGCAACGAGACACACGATACAGATCATCAACAACAGAGGCACAAAGCACGATGGCGCGTGTGTCAAGAGCAGTCACTATGGCAGAGTCAACAGAGTGCTCAACAGTGAGACCCATCCTGGTGCATGCACGAACAGCGAGCAGGCTAAGCTTAAGAGTAGGGACAAAGAGCACATTAGAAATGTACAAGGGGCCAGACGGACCATAAAACTGCACAACTCCAACTCCTTGCATAGGAAACGAGTGACCAGACCCTGTGTTAACAGATCGAACGGACGCAACGGGACCGAACAGATAGAAGTCACTATGACGACAGGTCATGTGATGGGTGGCCCCAGAGTCAATAATCCAGGTGCCACTCGGCTCACGACCAGTCGTCGACACTGAGAAACGTGCCATGGAACACTCTGCCTCTGCTGGACGCTTAGCAGAGGACTCAGGACAACGACGAACAACATGGATCTGTGACTCATCAAGCCAGTCGGTACTGTCAGGTCCATCCTCATCGCAAGCCAACATAGCTCCACTACAAGCATCAGCACGAGCAACAGACGCAGTAAGACAAGCTGTGTCGGGACCACTCGGCTCTGACAACATACTCGCACCTCCCTCAGTATGAAGCGCCAGTAGTTGACGAAGCTCCGCGATCGTGCGATCCCGAGGGTCCACATCACCGCTGCCGCCTGATGAAACGGATGCGTCTGCTGCACTCGTGGTCACGACGCGCCCAGTCCGTGTGTCTCTCGAAGAAATCCGCTGCGTGTGCACCGCCTGAAGGCCGCGCATGATCCGAGTCCAATCAAGGGGCTGCTGACACTCCGTGTAGCGGTGAGTGCCTCCACAGTTGTAGCAATGGACAGAACATCCATTGCCACTACTCGTCGGCTGCTGCTGTTGTCCCTTCCCACATCGCTTCTTCTCCTTCTTCGCCTGTGCGGCCGCTGCAACGCCCTGAGTGTGGCCACTCGAGGTAGAGGAGGAGGAGGAGGAAGCTGTGGAGGTGGGACTGGTGAGCACGGACATAGGCGTATGAGGGGTCGTAGTCGCTGCTGCAATAAATGGACTCTGGTGATGGGCGATGGCAGCTTGATGAGCCGATGTGGCCTGGATGAATTAGCAATGGGCCCAAGGAAGCAGCTATAGTGACTCTGAAAAATCAGAGAGAGCCACACGATTGAAACCCGTAAAGAGCTTCATGTGGTCCAAATGAGCCCCCATCATGATGGTATCGAGTGCCCACAACTGCGTCCCGCCACCGGTCCCAAGGCGCGTGTAAAGGCGCATCGCGCGCCTCCAGTAGGTAGCTGCAAGCTCCGTGGGACCCTGACGGAGGGATTGAAACTCACGTAGTCGGGCCGCCCTCGTGGCATGGGTCTCCGCAACGAGAAGTGTCAGGGCCAGCTCCCAGCCCTGACGCGGATATGCTCCAGTCCCGGTCCCGGCCTCATCGAGAAAGGGTCGGAAGTCAATCAAAATCTCCCGCGGCATGGCATAGAGGAGATCCCGCATCGCTCTTGCTGCTGTCTGGACCTGGTGAGCATCGCGGGTCTGGTGCTGGCTTTGGTAGTACTGCCACACACCCTCAGAATTGGCCCACACCTGAAACAAGGTCTCCCAGCAATCGAAGCCCTCGTCACTATCGTAACGGGGTGGAGGTATCTCAAAGTCCTTTGGTCACCGCTCTGTGGGGAGGGCGACCTCAGGCTCGGGAGACGGTGGACGAGGTATGGGGAGCCCATCAGTGAGAGAAACGCCACCAAAGGTGAACGCTGCTGATTGATGTGGTTGATCCTGATGGCAAAAAGGTGGCGATGTGGAAGGCTGTGATCCCAAACGTAACTCACAGATGCGCTCCTCAAGCACACGAATCCCATTCTCGCGTGAGTCATCCTCAATTTCCTCCTCATCCCTGGTGTCCACGTGTGATGAGAGATGCTGAGGTCGCGGCGCTGTGTAGGGTGTAGAGTGCTGAGCAGATGGTGCAGCTCCAGTACATCCTCCAGGTAGCTGTTGTGAAACTATCCAACGACCCCGCGGTAACTCCGTGATCTCCTACAACGTGTCGGACTGCCTCTGCTGCTGCCGGCGCATCTTGTCCTGCGACCGACGAAGCTCGTCGATCATGACTGCGACCGCGGACTCATAACGCACGAAGAGGAGGAAGAGGGGTCATTGAGTCCTTTGTCCTTATCACGGACCGGCGCCATCCCTATGCTCAGTATGGTGCCGAACGTAAAAATACTCCAAACAAGAAACTGATAGCGTTTCTTGAGGAGTTGAAACGTGAAGAAAAATTGACGTTTTGACCCCAAAAGTGCTGACATCAGCAAAGTATATGATGACGTCAGCGTTTTTTATGCTAGCGAAAGAAACGCTAGCGTTTTTTGTTGGCGTTCTTTACGCCAGCGATTTTTCTTTTCATTTTGTTTTTGAAGGTCACGTGAGCCTCGCGTGACCGTTTTGCGGCTGCGTAGGAGCTGCGTAGGCCTGCGCAGTGTTACGCAGCTTCTGCGCAGCTGCGTAGCACTGCTGTGCAGCAGCAGTGCTGCGCAAGCTCGTCGCTACTGCTGCGGTGAATCTGCTGCTGCGGCGGATCTGCTGCTGCGTTGCTGTTGTTGCTGTCGCTACTGCAATGTTGCTGCTGCGGTTGCTACTGCTTTGCTGCTGCTGCTGCACTACTAGTGGTGCTCGCGACTGCTGATGCCATCGCAGCTACAAGCTGCTGTCGCCGCTACGCGTTGCCACTGCTCGCAGCCGCCGTCGCAAGCTGCTGGTGTGAGCTGCTACTCCTTTTTTTTGTGTACAGGCTTGCAGCCAGACATGGCTACTGCTGCCACCCGGTGCTGCTGCTGTTGGCCAGCGTGGCTGCTGGATCTTGTCACTATCGCAGCTCCATTTGCTATCGTGGTGGCGATTGTGTGGTGACGTCGCTGCTGCTAACGTCGACAGCGACAGGTCCCAGGATGTGGCGGCGGCGGTGACTCTCACTACTGCTGCATGTGCTGCGTCTCTGCGGCGTAGCTCAGCGAGAGGGGTCTCGCTGCTCTGATACCATGAGAAATTGTTAGGAAGCTTCCTAACCTTGCTGCTGCTGATGTGGCGACACTGTCCATTCAGCTAGCGCACTAGCAAGCAAGTAGGTGCAAGAAACAACAAAGATCAAGCTAGGGAGACGCGCAAAGTCTCATAAGCTCCAATAGCTTAGTAATGCAAAGGGAGTTGACAAGTGACAAGCACATAGCATAAATACCTGCTGCGGCGCACGGGGGGTGATGCACGCGGCAGTGTCAGATTGTCCTAAAACCGGCTCAAAACCACTGTTTTGGCCGCAATTCTGCGCACAGGCATCCAAACGCAACACCGTCTGAACCTAGAGATGCAGAATCTTGAGCCGGACGCTAAGAGTGGTCACACGCACAAGTCCGGCATCGATTGGTCGAAGGACAATGTAAAACATGCAAATCGGGCTCGAGAGCCAGTCCACCGAAAAAACTCTAGCGTCTGCAAAAAAACAGCAGAGCACTCCACCAAGCACCCGGGACGTCGTGGCAGCCGTCTAGCAGCTGCTGGTGGATGGATCGACCAACCATCAGTGCTCCGGCGCCAGCTGGGCCTGCATCAGGGATCTGTACTAGCATGGGCACGGCCGAGTGGTCACAGTAAGCTGTATAAATGGACGAAAATAACTCACATCACAACACCACCACGCACGGCTGTCGCGTGCCATAGACGCGCTTGTTCACGCCTCTGAACCCGGTGAGGCTGGGTATCTAGTGTGTTTACTTCCTATTTAACATGTATTATTCTCACGTCGGCGAAGATGGCTGCCCAGTTGCAGTGGGCTGCGTCGCGTGCCTCCTCCGAGAAGATGGGATGGGCGGCATACCGAGCGAGCACTAGGCCAGGTTGTACTGTCCTCTGGGCCGTGGTGGACACACCATCTCGAACGCGGCGGAGTCTTTGAACGCCCGCATCGTTGAGTATAGGAAACTATTTCCCTTCTACTGTTTTGTGTCTCTATACACATGGGTGCATCGCTTACTTGTAGACAGGCGCAAACTGAGCAAGTCATGCGAAGGCGGACTTGCGCCAACAGCGGCAAAGCGCCTGCTCAACAGCAGCGTCCTAGCGCACAACTACGACGTCGTGGAGGAAGGGCCCAAGAGTTGCAGTGTGACGGGGCCAAGCAACAGGACCCGTATGGTGAACGTGCAGGACCGGACGTGCAGTTGTCGTGCGGTGAAGGAGTGGGGCCAGCCCTGTGCGCATGCATGTGTATTCGTCATCGGCCGTGGGGAGCAAGCCGAGCCACCGTGCAACGTTGGACTCACTCGAATGGCCTACGGGCGCACCTACAACTTCCCCATGCCAGGCGTTAACCCTGCATCACTGAAAGCCCTGGATGGACTGTTGTGGCAGCAGCCAGGACCTAAACGCGAAACAGGACGGCCGAAGAGTGCTCGGTGGGACCGCAGGGACAAGCGTCGGAAGAACTACATATGTCCCCGCTACGGCCAGAAGGGACACATGAAGAAGAAGTGTACCAACGAGCCCGTTGTGTCTCCTGCTGCAGAGGGCGGGGGCAGTTGGCCGATTTCCCCTCAACCGTTGGAGTGAATATTGTGATCTCGTGACGCGATGGGTTGTTTTTGTAGTAACAGAAATGCCCACTTGGAAAGATCAGGGACGTGTACGTCAAGTACGTAACACTACCCTACACCAATCTGAGACTTGAATATAGTTGCATTGTGTAACACTAATGGTACTTGGATGGTGAATAGGTAGGCGTTGCGAGCA
The DNA here is from genome assembly GCA_023375785.1 of Penium margaritaceum. Taxonomy (NCBI): domain Eukaryota; kingdom Viridiplantae; phylum Streptophyta; class Zygnematophyceae; order Desmidiales; family Peniaceae; genus Penium; species Penium margaritaceum. Next base: position 13,060 of record SZWC01024929.1, on the reverse strand, counting down.
AAAGACTACTTGAAAATTTTGACACCCTAGTCAAGTGGAATAAACATTTAAAGTATGAACATCACAACCATCAAACGCATGCAAAGAGTGTCAAAAACAAGAATGAGGAACACATGGGGTCTACGACGCTTGATTTACATGGCATTTGCAACACCGCATCCTAAAAGGCTGCTTTGGAATTTTTCTTGTCATCCACATAGTTGGCATGGAGATTTTCATAAACCACTTCTCATGGATATTTGTTAAGACATTCCAGAGGTCATGGAGCAGTGTTCTAACTCAGCAGTTTGTACCTTGATTGCGCGGTCTTTGACATGTGGCTCTCACAATCTTCAAAAGCAAATGTTTGAGCACCTCATTTGTAAGCTCACCATGCCCAAGCAGACGGTAGTTATATTTGATTGCCATGGAGAGTCATCAGCTCCAGCCCCAATCAACTAGTGAACCTTCCACCTCAAGTACTTGTGATGGAGGAGGCATCGTACTTTTGTCTAACGACGTTGACAAAGAACCACCTGATTCCCTTGGTTGTTGTGATTTGTGACGTTCTCGTACAGTCTACTGTGGCCACTCTGCCGTGTCCATACTCGTATAGATCCCTGAGGCGGGCCCTAGTGACATCGGAGGGACGAAAGGCGGCGGACTACCAGCTTGGAGCTGGCCGAGTACCGTTCCAGAGCCCCGGACACTGTCGGGACTCCCTGTTCTTTTTCTGCAGCCTACAAAAGTCTTTTCGCTGGACTGGCCATGAGCCTGATTTGCATGTTTTTGCATTGCGTGTCCACCATCTGATGATGGATGCATGCATGTGACCAGTCGTAGCGTCCGTCTTGTGATCCTGCACATCTAGGTTCAGACGGCGTAGCATTCTGACATGTGTGCGGAGAGTTATGGCCAAAACAAAGGTTTTGGGCCGGTTTTAGGGCAACTCTTGGACCGTCGCGTGCGACACCCGCTGTGCGCCGCGGAAGGTAGTTAGGCCATGGACCTATCATTTGTTATCTCTCTGTGCAAATGCTATTGAAGCATTCAGATACTTTGCCTTGTATCCCCTAGCCAAACTCTTGCCGTTGCGTGCATGACTTGTGACTGTCGTCACTGTCTGATCAGGCACTGACGCTTGGTCAACAGGAGTGTTGCTAGGAAGCTTCCTTGCATCTTATCATGGTATCAGAGCACTGAGACAGTTCTCACTCAGCTGCGCAGCAGAGATGCAGCAGAGCAGTAGTAGTGAGAGTCACCACTGCAGCAGATCCACTAGGGCCTCTCGAAGACAGCCGGTCGCCATAGACGCAGCCCACACCCATCACGTGAGACCGTAGCAATGGCGTTGCCACCGTGCCAGCAGTAGCATAGCACAAGAGCAGTAGTAGCACCAGCGGCAGCAGCAATAGCAGCAGCAGCGCCGTAGCAGCAGCTACAGCAGTACGTGGCGGCTATAGCGAGTGCAGCCGCTGTCCGCAGCGGCAGTGGCGGCCACGGCAGCAGCAGCGAGCGGCGGTAGCGACGGCAGTAGCAGAGCAGCAGTAGCGGCAGCAACAGTAGGAGAGCAGCAGCAGCGGCAGCCGCGCCGGCAGCACTAGAGCAGCACCACCAGCAGCAACAGCAGCGCAACAGCATCAGTAGTAGCAGCAGCAGCGCGCGGCGATGGCAGCAAGCAGCCGCCGCAGCGCGTAGCATCAGCAACGCCATTGCGCAGCCGCTGCTGCCAGTACTACGCATGTAGCCACGCAGCTACTGCCGTAACTGACAGCAGAACTACAACAGCAGCTGAGCGGAAGCTGTTGCACAGCCTCTGCATAGCTTCCGCGCAGCCGCCACGAAGCGGCTTCACGCTCGCGTAGAACCACGAGAGGAAACAAAAAAAAGGGTGGGGGGGAGGTAGTCAAGCCGACGTCAACATCTTTACTCGCTGACGTCATCAGGTTGTGCTCATGTCAGGACCATACTTAGCCAAATTTTTGGCCGGACAGTCAAAAATTGCCAGCGTCTGAACTCCTCGAGAAACGCTGATGCTTTTGCAATCCGACAAACCTGACCTATCGCACCATACTCAGAGGCGACATGAACTCATCGGAAAAGAAGGGGAAGGCAACAGATGATCCCTTCTCCTCTTCTGGGGTCCTCAGTCCGCGCTTGCTGGCCATTGAGGACCTTTGAAGCCAGCTGGTTGAGATGCGTTGCCTACAACGGGAGTAGACTCATGCCATCCGTACGCTGATTGAGCTTCTGCGTGGCCAGTCCACAGTCACACGGCAGGTTTCCGAGGGAGCTGCCAGCGTCGCGGTCTCTACACAGTAGTCAGCTCAGGCACCCGTTACAGGGGCTCGGAGATCCTCTTTCAGGTTTGGGCTACTTCAGAGGGTGTGTGGCCCTACTGCCATAGCCCGTATCAGCCTACAGACCCAGCACAGGTGCTGACAGCAGCCAAAGCGATGTGAAGACTCCTCCATGCCATGCCACGCGAGACGGTCGTGGACTTCCGCCCCTTCCTTGGCCAGCCCGACACAGGCACCGGCGCTGATCCACGCGGAGGTTGGGATGTGGCCTTATCCCTGCTAGCCGCAAAGGTGCACACCACCCGTGCAGCACACATTCGTGCCTTCCACTCTCTCCGTCAAGGGCCTGCAGAGCCTGCAACCGATTACTAGCGACGCGCCATGCGCATCTACACGCGCCTTGGGACCTCCGGAGGCACAGAGTTGTGGGCGCTTCGTACTATGATGCTCGGAGTTCACCTTGAGTACACTGACATCTTCACACGGTACAGCAACGCTGTCCTTGAGCCCTTTTCAGCCACTATGGAGCTTCTCCCTTGGACACATCAGCTCTTCCTTCAGGTGACTTCAGCCTGCGAGGCAGCAGTGGCTCATCAGGAGACTTCCCTTACTGCAACAATCGTCGCATCAGCACCATCATCCCTCCTACAGTCTCCTTCTTCATTCTCCATCACGTCCTCATCTTCCTCCTCCTCTTCGGCCCCGCCCACACCCACTCAGACACAGGGTGTTGCAGTAGTAGCTCTGGGGAAGAAGAAGAAGGGGAAGCGTGGATCAGGTCAGCATCAATCACAGCAGCGGTCGTCCTCCAGTGGTAGCAGTGGACGTTTTGTTTACTGCCACAACTGTGGAGGTGCCCATCGCTACACCGAGTGCCAGTAGCCGCTCGACTGGGCGCGGATTACTCGTGGGCTCTAGGCTACACACGCCCTCTGTTCCACGCCCAACACGTCATCCTCGCCATCCTCCAGACGCGTGGCATAAAGACTGGAGCTGTTTGCGCTTCTCCACCTGCGAGTAGCAGCGATCCGGACCCACGCGAACGTACCATCACTGAGCTCCGACACCTTCTGGCACTCCGCTTTGAGGGAGCTGCGAGTGCGTTGTCATCGTCGGGTGGTCCACAGACTGTTTGTTTGTCCGTTCCTGTGGGTCGTGACGACGCGTGTGGAGGAGCGCAGTCAACATGTGATGATGATGTGCCTAATGCACCGGTTGGGTTCATGAGTCACATCTTTGTGCCCTGTGTCGTTCCTCCCCACTAAAAGCTCAGCATCCCTCTGATGCCGAGTGTTCCATTGCCCGTTGTACAATGACGTCCACCAGTCGTGACTCCGGTGGCACTTGGATCATCGATTCTGGTACCACTCATCACATGACGTGTTGTCGTAGTGATTTTGTTGTTCTCGAACCTGTTACGTCTCTCCGTTCCGTCAGTACAGGCCCTGGTCAGTCCTTGCCAGTCCATGGTGTTGGGGTTGTATGTTTTGACGGTCCATCTGGCCCCTTGTACTTTTCTGACGTGTTGTTTGTGCCTCATCTTGAGCTCAGCCTGCTTTCTGTGCTTGCCTGCACCCTGATGGGACTCTCTTTGGAGCATACCGCAAACTTAGTGACTACGACTGCTACTGATACTCGCAGTGTTGTCCTTCGTGCCTTTGTCGTAGATGATCAGTATCGCATCTCTCGTACCTCCTCCCCTTACTCCCCTTCCTCCTCCGCTCGTGATTTCGTCACTGGTGTTCCGTCTCCGGAACACCAGCGGTTGCTTCATCGCCGTCTATGCAACGTGGGCTCCGATACTATGTCGAAGCTCATTCAGACACAACCAGCTCTCGGTCTTGACGCGACTTCTTTCAAGAAGCCACCCAAGACCGACTATCTCTTTTGCGCTGAGGGGAGGATGCACCGATGCACCTACCTTCACTCTCGTTCCCGAGCGCTTCGGCCTCTCGAGTTAGTTCACTCGGACCTTCTCAATCCTCTTTCGGTCGAGTCCCTATCTGATCGGGGTTGGTATGTTCTGACTCTGACTGATGACTTTACTTGGATGCGGTGCGTCTATAGCCTGCGTCAGAAGAGCAACGCCGCCCTTGCGGTTCAACTCTGGCTCGTGATGGCTGAGCGTCAGTCACGTCACACGCTACATACTTTCCGCTCGGATCGCGGCAGTGAGTTCCTTGGCGAGATGGACGGATTCTCTACTGAGCACGGGACTTTTCACCAGGTCTCTGCTCCTGCTACCCCTCAGCAGAACGCTGTTTTCGAGCGTTGGAACTGCACCATGGAGGATGCGATTCTCGCTGTGCGGTCTTCCTGAGGCCTTCGCTTTTGAGGGCTTTGCCTACATGACGTGGGTCTGGAACCGCCTCCCGCACGGTCCGCTTCCGGACCACATTACACCGTATGAGCTCTGGTTTGGACATTGTGCTGACCTTCGTCTCGCTCGCGTCTGGGTATCCCTGGCCTCCGTGTGGTACACTGAGGACCAGCAAGGGTCCAAGGTCTCACCTCGGGGTCGCTTGTGTTCCTTCGTAGGCATTTCCCCGTAGTCGAAGGTTTGGCGCTTCTAGGACCCTACTCGTCGTCACGTCATTGACTCCCGTGACGCGCTCTTTTTTTAGTCTCTCACCTACCGTGACCTGACTTCGATCACGCCACTCTCCGCCACGCATGTTCCTACGTGTGAGGGTTCTCGACGGATGGGGGAGATTTCTACGCCAGTGAGCACCTCTCATCAGACTCATGTGTGTGTTCGAGCCCCCTTCACCTCTCGGTCTCCGGCCCTTGATGACCCGGCGATCATCGCTGTCGGTCCAGAGACCTCACCCATACAGCTTATTTCACTCCCCATAGGTGTCCCTGCTTCAGCTCCCGCGCCTACTTCTGCGCCAGAACCTGCGTCAGCCGGCACTCCTTTTTTTGTGTCTGGTCCAGTCTCGCCTACTCCCGTACGTGCGTCTGCTGGCACTCCTGCCTCTGTGTCAAGTCCGGTCTTGCCTGCTCGTGCTGTCACATCCAGCCCCTTGTCCCCCACACACGCGTCTCCTCGCACGGCATCACCGGCTGCCTTGCCTCAGCCCTCACCAGCTGTGCTCATGCCTGTCATTGAGCCTGAGGTGCGCCCCTTGAGCCCAGGTTACTCCCGTGAGACTGGTAGCCATCTTTGACCAATGGATTCCGGAGCTCGGCGAGCGTCTGACCCCGCACCCAGGCTCCCCTCTCGCAGCATCGCGAGTGGTGACCCCGGTACAAATGCCCTAGGCCTGAGTGTCCACACTGAGCTCACAGTGGTACATCCAGCGTGCCCCGTAGGGTACGAACTCATCACTCGCGAGTTCCATATCGCTTGTGATGCAGCAGTTGATCTTGTGGTCCTCAGGCCTAGCACCGTGGCGTGTGCCCTTGCCACGCAGAGCTCTCCCTCTGTGGCGCCCGACCCGGGCACCCTGAGGGAAGCTCTCTCATCACAGGATGCCGACGCTTGGTGAGCTGTCTCAAGGATGAGCTTCGTGCTATCCAAGAGCATAGAGTCTACGAGCTCGTCGACCGTCCACCTGGGAGGAAGGATATTCAGGTCAAGTGGGTCTTTTCCAAGAAAGTGAAGCCGGATGGCTCACTGGAACGCTACAAGGCCTGCTTGGTCGTCAAGGGGTACTCTTAGATTGAGGGCGTCGATTGCACTGAAACTTTTGCCCCTGTCGGCCGCATGACCTCAGCTCGAGCTCTGTTCGGTGTAGTGGCTCAGCACCGAAACTCCTTGCTATTTTAATGCAGCCTACAGGAGCCTTTCCGGCAGACTGGCCATGAGCCCGATTTGCATGTTTTTGCATTGCGTGTCCACCGTCTGATGATGGATGCATGCATGTGACCAGTCGTAGCGTCCGTCTTGTGATCTTGCACGTCTAGGTTCAGACGGCGTAGCATTCTGACATGTGTGCGCAGAGTTATGGCCAAAACAGTGGTTTTGGGCCGGTTTTGGGACAGCTCTTGGACCGCCGCGTGGGACACCCGCTGTGCGCCGCGGCAGGTATTTAGGCCATGGACCTGTCATTTATTATCTCTCTCTGCAAATGCTATTGAAGCCTTCAGACACTTTGCCTTGTGGCCCCTAGCCAAACTCTCGCCGTTGCGTGCACGACTTGTGACTGTCGTCACCGTCTGATCATGCACTGACGGTTGGTCAATGGGAGTGTTGCTAGGAAGCTTCCTTGCATCTGATCATTGGCGAGGATAGTTTTTATGCTAAGGATGAGGTGCAACATTTTGAAGAACTGGTACACATCCACCATTATGCCACATCCTTCCGGTGTGGAACAAAAACCTGTCATGACGTTCTCGGAGATATCTTACCATGGTTCTTTAGGTGTTGGCACTAGCTGAAAGAAGCCCAATGATCCGTTTTGTCTTGAGTTATTGAACTAGTTTGTGACATCCGTTTACATCCTTCCCACAAGTAATTTAGTTCTTGAATAAATGGTAGAAAGTTTGAGAACATTTCTTTATGTTCGGAAAATGGTTCATAGACTTTTGAATGGCCGTGGATTGGGCACCCAGAATCTTTTTTTTCTTTGGTATGAAAATGCTTGTAGTGTCCCGGGAGGGCTCTTGGTGTGACCAGTGACATTGCCATCTGTTGGTCCTTCAAACGCTTATGGCACCAAAATTATCATTCAAACTTCCCATTTATGTTCATGTTTGCGCATCATTTCATCTCGCCTTACTCATTGTTCATTTCGATACGAATGGTTCTTGCATTAACTGTCAACTGTCGAAAGCAAACCTTTGTCAAATTGAAAGCTACAACCTAAATAGTTATAAACGTTGTTTTTTAATCTAATGAATTAAATCAATAATTTTTATCACAACTAACCAAGGATCATGGGGAAATGTTTCTTGCACGCGCAAGCACTTAAAAGGATCAGTGTTTAAGTGAGGTGCATCACGCCAATCCCAGTCTGAAGGGTCCGTTATGATTAATCGAAATCTACCAGTCTAGCTGTTTAAAGTTCCGTGCGGTTCATTTGGTTGCTCGAATTTTGAAAATAGTCAAGTGGTTTAAACCCCTCAGGAATCAAGTTGAACATCAAATGGAAGACAAGTTTAAGAGACGTTTCATTCTCTAAAAAGTCTCTTTAAAAAAGAAATGAACCGGTGTTTTCGTCAAAAGTAGAAACTCAAGTACTCAATTTGTTGAATTGAATGTACTAGCACTCCTTTTTGTTCTGAAAAATCAAAAGAAAATTCCAGATAACTTAAAAATAGCAAAAAACTGTCAATCTCATTATGAAATAAATCATTCGTTGAATTCAATGATCACTGGGGCAATGTCATGAAAGGATTGTTGGTGAAAATTGTGATTTGGTTCTTTGTACGTGTGATTTTCCAGTGATTCCACCCTTCCAATTGGAATTCTGATGTTCAGAAATTGAAGGGTATCGTCATTGGTTGGTTTTGTTTACGATCTATCAGTTTGAAAATAACATTCATGAATTCATTCACTAGTGAAATTGATTCTTTTAGTAATTTTTTATTTTTGTATTTTAATTAAATTATGTTGGATTCATCTAATTGTATCCTCCTAACATAGAACCTTGATTATGTGCATGCGACTTTCAACTTGAAAGTAACTTATGCAAGAATTATGATTTCTTTAGGATAAATCATCTATGGAACAAATTATATTATGGAAGATAGTACGCTGCTTTATTTCTCACTTCAATGGGAGGAGTCCGACCCTTGGTGTCTTCAAAGGGTTCTACCACAGGCTTGTTTGGGGAGAAATTAAATATAGTGCATAGCGAGCTCGACCTCCGCGATTTTTCTGTTCTGCGTTTTACTCTGCTTTGGATGGCAAGGCCATGGCTTGCCTGTGCTTTTTGTCAGCACTTAATTGGTCAGATTTCTAAGGTCAGGAATGGGGCGACGCGAACTCAAGGCGCCTCGAATGAGAGTCCGAACTTGAAATCAAAAAGTTCCTCAAAGTGGAGTAGGCCTTGACTATTTATGTTAGAGCTGNGACGCCAACGCGAATTGTCGAGCTCCAGCCATTGGAGCTGTCGAGGGCTAGCCGTCAGCCGTGAGCACATTCCGGCCGCTGACCGCGTGAAAGCTATCTTACTGGCTGCTCGTCTGCTCCGCTCCCTCCGCTCTCACGCTGCTGTGGCAGCGACTGACAGGACCATCTGCGGAACTTTTGGCCGTAGCATTTTGTAAACGCGTTCAGTCTAAACCATTCGCACACAATGATCCTCAGACGCCTCACCCTCCTCCTCAGCCTCCTCTCCCTCTCAGCTCCCATTTCCTGCTTTTCCCGTCCCGCTGCGGCTGCCTCCGCTGCGCAACAGGCGCTGCTCCAGTCCACAAACCATGACGATACTTCGGAGGGGCCGCCATTGCGACCTGCCACCCACGAGGGTGGTCGCCCCTATGACGAGTCGAGATGGAGTGGCGAAGATCCGATGAGCGCCGACGGGGAATCGATCAGGACCCGCTCGCGCAGCCGGCCGTGCCGCCGATCCGACGCCACCGACTTCCCTCATGGGGAGCGCGTCCTGTCGCGACGCGCGCACGAGCGTCTGAACGTCTCCGCGCTGCCGGCTAGTTTCTTCTGGGGCAACGTGAGCGGCGTGAACTACCTAACGGAGGTGAAGAACCAGCACATCCCGCAGTACTGCGGGTCGTGCTGGGCGCAGGCCACCACCTCCGCCATCGCCGACCGGATAAAGATCAAACGTAAAGCCGCCTCGCCGGACATCCTGCTGTCCGTTCAGGTGGGTAA
>SZWC01024928.1:8957-22069 GCA_023375785.1 Penium margaritaceum | reverse complement strand
TGAGAACTGTCTCACTGCTCTGATACCATGAGAAAGTGCGTAGAAGCTTCCTAGCAACACAGCCGCTGACCGGGCGTCAGTGCCTGGTCAGACGGTGACGACAGTCATAGGTCGTACACACAACGGCAAGGGTTTGGCTAGGAGACACAAGGCACAGTGTCAGAATGCTTCAATATAGCATATGCAGAGAGAAATGACAAATGACAGGTCCATGGCATAAATACGTGCCGCGGTGCACGGCGGGTGTCGCACGCGGCAGTCCAACAGCTGTCCTAAAACCGGCCCAAAACAACTATTTTGGCCGTAACTCTGCGCACACATGTCCGAATGCTACGCCGTCTGAACCTAGACGTGCAGAATCAAAAGACGGATGTTACGACTGGTCACATGCATGCATCCATTGACAGACAGAGGACATACAATGTAAAAACATGCAAATAGGCCTCATGGCCAGTCCGCCAAAAGACGCCTACAAGACGTAGAAAACACAGCAAAGAGTCCCGGTGGCATCTGGGGCTCTGGAACAGTGGTCGGTCAGCTCCAAGCTGGTAGTCCGCCGCCTGTCGTCGTGCCGGTGTCACCAGGGCCACCTACCTCAGGGATCTGCACAAGTGTGGACACGGCCGAGTGGTCACGGTGAACTGTACAGGAACGACACAAAGCACAACACGTCCCTCTCTTTGCGTGGATTCTTTCATTATTTGACAGCCTATCCCATTGCACATAATGTCGGTTTCCCGAGTTGTAATGTACATTGCATGGTGCACGGCTACCATGCAAGGTCCTCGGCTGCTCTCAAAGCTACGGTTGAAAAAAATGTTTTCTGGTCCGAGGCATGCGCATCGTGGGGGGTTCTGGCCGAGCTGGCCATTGTGGTGTGGCTCACCGTCGATCTCACATCCCTTCACGAGGCCTTGGCTGAACGCGCATGGGAGAGGAAATGGGGGTATCCAAGTTATTTAGTGCCATGTTTTATGCACGAGGTGCCCATGTTTTCTCCCGATGGCGGGGGACACGCAGAAGACAGTTTGAGCGGTCACATCATTGTGGTTTCCACTCGACGACTTCGGCGACGACGTGATTGATGAACCTTGCTTAACGCGCCAGTATCCTCCTCACGCAGACAACGATGCTCCGCGTACTGCACTCGACGATGCTCCATGCTCTGCAGCTGAGGCTCCTCTCAGGACGTCGCGTGTAGGTGGTCGATTGCAGTCGAGCAAGGGCCCGTCCGACGATGATGCCAAGGCAGCCGACGTCAAGGCGAAGGCTGCCTCCCATACTTCGCCAAGCCGACCCCGGAATATGCAGCCCCGAAGAAGCAGAAGGCTGCGGTTGATTCCCCCGGTGGCTCGTCCTTTGAGACCATGGCCACGTGCAAAGCTGCTATGGAAGAGTATGCAGTTGACAACCGCATGTCGCTGAGGTGGCTCAAGAGGGACCGCACGCGCTTTGTGGTGCGCTACAAGCATTATGTGGCCAAGAAATGCTCGTGGATAGTTTGTGCAGCATTCAGAAAGAGGTTCTGATCCTTCAAGACCATGTTGTTCACAGACGGCCACCTCTGTGACCCAGGAGTTAGCTGGGATAACCCAGTGCGCTCCACGCGATGGGTTCCACGGCACATCCAAAGCACCCTCACAATGTACCTGTCCGCAACACCAAAGGCGCTGCGGGTAGTCATCTGGAAGGTCGAGGATAAAGTCCTCTACACCACCCTGTACTGTGCCAAGAAGGCCTGCCTAGAGAAAATGTACGACAAGAAGGAGGACTCGTGGAGCATGTTCACTACATACGTAGATGAGGTACGTTGCATTTTTTTGCTGTTTGCTTTCATGGTCTTTCAGCTCGCCTTTCCTTACATACGTCGATGCGGTACCCCACTAGCTGTGAAGTCAATTCTGTCATGCAACTCATGAACGTGGACCCGCTGGCCATCACTAAGGCTGAGAAGAACCGGGAAAGTGGCACGTTTGATAGGGTGGTTGTCGCACTTGGAGCTTGTCGCAGAGGTTTCGAGCACACTCGGCGTGTCCTCGTCATGGACGGGACGCACCTTAAGAATGGACACAAGCAAGTCTTACTCATCATGTAGTTTTTTTACTCCATTGATAAAGCCATGCCCTCGGCGTACACCTTGGTGTCTGAAGAGGAAGAGCATAATTGGACGTGATTCTGCGAGCTTGTGGCAGTAGCATACCCAATCGCGACACAGGCTGGAACCACGGTCATCTTAGACCATGAAAAAAGCTTGGCGAACGCGGTGGAGGCCAAAGTGCCCTGTGCAATGCACACGTACTGCACCTGGCACCTCATGCGGAATGTGCAGTCCCGGTGCCAGGATAAGTTGGGCTCTCTGTATTAGAACTTGGCTCACGTGACAACACAAGAGGACTGGGATGCCTGCCTGTCCGAGATGCGCCAGTCGGCTCCAAGGGCCATGCATTACCTGCTGGAAGGTAATGGGGAGCCAAGCATCCCCAAGGATTGATGGAGTAAACTTTATTGCTCTGTACCTTGTGGTGGACACACCTCGAGCAGCGCCATGGAGTCACTCAATGGTAAGCTCGTGGAGCTCCCAAAAATGTACCCGCACTTCTGCTTTGTGAACCTCCACGTCTTTGTGTAGAGACTCTGGCACATCCGGCGCAAGATGGCTCATGGCAACGTTGCACCAGCTGTGTACCTGAAGGTGAAAAACAACTGTGACCGTAGCAGAGAGTACAGCTTGGACCTCGACAGCGACAACATGGAACCTTGAACAAGCAGCTTTGCAGTGCGTCCAAATGACACTCCACGCGATGTGAATATCAGCACCAAAGAGTGCTCATACAGCAGGTGGTATGAGCATGGAGTGCCAAACCCGCATGCCTATAGTCTCCTGCTGGAGAATGCCATGAATCCTTTGGCATACGTAGACTTTGCACGTAGAACGCCATGTTCTCGCTGCCGAAGGTGAAGCTTGTGAAGCCGGCTGAACTGAAGTGGCTGCAGCTTGGCCCACATTGCGGGCGCGGGCATCCAGCCATAGTGAGACTGGACATGTACGTGAAGGTGAAGAAGCGACACATGTGTGCATGCCGTGGGAAGCAAGGCCATGTGTGTCGTGCATGCCTTAACATGGAGGCCCCAAGTCGTGAGCAGATGGCAGCCGCACTCGTCACACAGCTCGAGGCAGAGCGTCGCATGAGGGCATCTTGTAGGTCAAACGTGGGCACCCTGGGGTACTCCGGGAATAAGGTGGAGGATTCCCCCCTTGCTAAAGTCGAGGCAGGGTCGGACGAGGATGAGGGGGAGGAGGATGAGGAAGATGGGGAGTCGGATGAGAAGGAGGAGGGAGAGGAGGGGGAAGTGGTGGAGGAGGAAGCAGACAAAGGGGTCAACCCACATGATGAGGTAGTCGACCCCATGTCCGTCTCTAGTGGGGATGAAGGGGTCGACCACAATGATGTATAGGGTCGTGAGAACGCATGGATGGCTTTCCAGGAGGAGGTCGACAACATCATCCATTCTTTCAGCATGAGGTGAGTTAGCCTCAGTTTGTCAACCTCCAATGTATTACTTTACATTCCCGCAACTATGTATTCATGTTAGTGCATGATTGTAAAGCATGGGCCTAAGTCAATTTTCTCCCTCTTGTTCGTTTCCATGTGTGCGCTATGCACAACTCTCTGAAGACCAGCCCATATTGAGGAGGTGCATGCCAGATTACAAGAGGCCCGGAGTTACACTCCTCCATTAGTCTAGTTTCCAGTGTGTGTGTAGTCAGGTTGGTAGGTTTGTAAAAGTCAGCTTCTGTTAGAGTTGAACCTCCCAATACTTCTCATTTGATGAATTATTTCCAAGTTGCATGTGTGTTGAAAGTCATTCACAAGGAAAAAACCAAGAATGTCTATAAATGGTGCACTGACTTTGTCATTTCATTCCCTTTGCATCGACTATCTCTTTCGTTTAAGCACTTGGCCAAAAGAGTTCAAACATGACTTCATGTGATCCACTTGACTTGTCCGTGTTCGTCCGCTCGGGAGTTTGCACAACATTGGTGTGTCAGACACTCTATTCCTGCTTATGGAAGCCAAGAACTACAAGATTTGTAGGGATGTGCTAGTGTCATGCCACATATAATGATGAATGTCCAATGGATGACTGTTCAAGTGAAGGAGAATCAGATGACGTACACACAAGAGAAATGTTCTATGAAGAAGAAGATGAAGAGGAAGGGGTCGACCCACATGAAGAGGATGGGGTCATTCTATTCGATGCATTACCCTGTCAGGGATGGCAGTGATGTGGATGTGAGGTGTGCCAGTGGCTCTGGGTCTGCAGTGTCTTGGATCCAGAGTGGTTGGATGCAGAGCGGTTTGAGAAGTAGTGCTTCTTCCCGGCTGTCTAGAGAGATCTAGTACTATGTTAACATGACAATTGCATCGATTAAAACTTTGAATTCCAACACCCATGCAATGAATAGCAATTGTATCCGTTCCTCATACCATAACGATTCATCCATGCCCCATACCAAAGTACATTTATGATCATGTATTCATTACGCGTGAATCATGTGATGGAGGCTATGTGAAGAAGAACACTTCCAATGCACTCTCACAGTCATGTATTCAAAGAAACTGCAGTAGCGTAACTATAGAGATTAAAACAACCCAGTCCAGAATTGTGAGGGAATTGATACTGAAATGCGTATAATGATGCCATGTAGAAAATACACACTACACCCTAAACACCATAAAAACAAGAAAGCTATGCCCATACACTGTATTTCAAACCCCCGATACCGTTTGCAAGATAACGTAACAGTTCGTGACAAAAAAACATGTTCCACACAAGTTATCTCACATGCCACTCAAAAGAATGAGCAAGGTGGACATGAATTGCCTAAAGATAACAACGGTAGCATGCAAACTAGCCACTACGGACTCGGTGGCTCGGTCCATGCCCATGGCTCCCATGGCTCGGAACAGTTGGGCGGCCTACTACTCGGCATGGGCACTCCCAAGTTCCATGCCATGTGTTCCCGGGTCACAGGAGGCAGGACCCAGGATGGTACTTCATGGCCCAACTGTACGTTGCGTGCTACATACCGCTCCCACTCCTTCTTCAATGCGATCCATGCCCGATGAGCCGCCACAGGGTCCGCCACGGGAGTACCCCATCGATGATGTGCCGTGCCATTTGGACGGACGTCGGTGTCCAGGTCGATCCAATGTGTAGACAAAGTTTGACAGTAGGTGTAAACATAGCGAAGTGGACTGGCAGGCACCTTGATTACACCTGTTAGTGACTGTTCACAGTGCCAACCGGTACAAAGAACAGGTTCACTAGTTGTACTCTGCGGGCGGATGGTCAAAATGTACCTGCTTGCGTCCACGTCAAAACGGACTATACGCATCACATGTGGACAATATCTCATTGCCACCGATCACGTCCATTTGGCCACCCTTCATTGGCGATTGCACTGGCCTCTTCCGTGTTTGGCGCAAATGTCGGCTCGAACAAAGAACGGTACACGACAAAACGAACAACAGGCTGTCAAGACAGCCAGTCAACTTGCGACGTTTTTTAACGACATGCAGGTCGTTCACGATTGAATACTTTGAACGCATAGTAGATAAAATTGTCATGTTTTTCTGTTTTTGTGTGTATGATGAAAAACATGGGCACCGTTGTCATTTCGTTTTTGACTATGGACACCGCTGTCTTTTCGTTTTTGACTGTGGAAACCATTGATCTATCGACTCAAATGATGGGCACCGCTTCCCCTCATGAATTTGGTGTGACATTCTTAGTGGGACGAGTTCAACTTGCAGGTGTGCAAGATGGTATTTTTTGTGGCGGCAGATAGACTTTGATGTGGTCACCCTTTCATTTAACCACTGAAGTATTGTTCCACCCCATATCACCATGGTTGGGTCGAAAGCTCTTGAACGCTCTTGATTTCTCTCTGCAACCATCGACTGCAATCATCAGCTCCATTCCATAAGCTTTCAATCAGCTATAGTGTGGTGGGAGAGCCGGTTCTCCCCTCCTACCTTGCATCAGCAATGGCTGGCCAGTGGCCAACCACTTGCTGTCGGCCGGCCAACGGACGGTTAGCCGGCTAGATGGTTGGCGGCCAGGTAGGTGAACCTCCGGCCAGTCACCAGCCAGCGATCAATTTGATGGCTTGTTTGACGGCTGAAAGGCCACGAGGGCCTCGAGAGCAAGGCCCGTGGCCTTGTGCCCTCGCCCTTAATCGCCCTCCTCGCCAGCGAGAGCGAGTGAGGACGTGGAATAGGGCGTGCGAGAGAATGCGCGAGCAAGAGAGAGTGTGCTCGTGCAAAATCGTCTTGCGTGCCTCGCACGCAACGATTTTGATCCACCAGTACAGAAAAAAACGTAAGCTCGTTTAGTGCACGGTTAAAGTTTCATTACTGGAAACCTCCTACAAACTCATACATCACGGGTTGCACCCTCATTTTGAGACCCAAAACAAGGGGATGAGATAGAGACGGAGTCTCAGGAGACACCAAACATTCAAGTCTCCCTACACAGGCCATTGATGACAATTTCCCCCCAGAGTCATGTAGAGGGGTAAACCCCATTAGCAATCTATGAAAGCCATTTTGCTAACTCTGTCGGGGACTCCTGTGCAAGAGCTGGAGTCACATCTGTTACAGTAGTTTTCACTGCAGGATCACCTTTGCGACTAAATTTAGGCAATAGAAATGGTACGAGGGAACATAAATGAGGGGGGAGGGGGGGGGGAGAGAGAGAGAGAGAGAGAGAGAGAGAGAGAAAGAGAGAGAGAATGAGTGGAAGAGAGGGACGCCGTGGTTTTGTTACAAGCTCACTTAGAACGTAAGGAGCAACAATGGTGAATTTGGGTAGTTTAAGGACTCAGACCAATGAGCAAGCCACACTTTGCATGCACAAGATATGGTCGTCGCCACCCCAAGGGTCGAGCATGACCTCATTAGAAGAAATCCAAGAGTGGCTGTTGTTGGAACTTTCTGGGAGCATGAACCCAGCACAATCGCCACACGAGAACTAGCATAAGCAACCACAAGACCAACGCATGCATATTAATCCACATCATCCTAAAGTGTATGTGGGCATGCCACCATGTGAGCTTTCTACAACAATGAATGAGCTCTCTCATCTTGTTGAGAGAATTCAACAAGATGCTAGCTGGTTGATTTGGCACAAGCCCTATGTTGTCCTAGTGGCCAAAGGCGACGAGAACGCCGTAGACATTTAGCGTGTCAATGCTTCATAGGGCCACTTGGTTTGCACAACATCCATGTTCATTTACTCTCCTGCACAGATGTGTGTACGTGTGGAGACCAGTAGGCAGTAAATGGTGAATTGGTAAGTCAACACTTGAGCACCAATACCAACGCCCACCCTTGCCCGCAGACGAAGAACCACAAAAGTGAGAAGAGACAACATGAGAGTCACATAGAGGATAGTGTACAAAATAGGACAAGAGGGCAACACCATTCAGACTGAGATGGACACAAAGGGTGCACGTGTCAGACCACTTGCATGCATAGCAGAATGGAACAAATGAAAGCGGAGTGCCTTAGTCAAGAAATCAGCCCGCTGAGATCACGTGTCCACCTAGACAACGTTGAGGACCGAGTGCGAGCATCTGTGTCATGTGCCTAGTAGCTATCAGTGTAGCCCTCGACAACTACAAAGGGTTGTGCTCAATATCACAACCTAATACACACTGTTGAGAGCTTGTATTGAAGGACACGTAATGCAGCCTCAAAACTTCATAGACTCTGTGAACTCCATAAACTCCGTAGTTGCATTATTCTCTAATGACGCTGCCGTGGACACTGAGAGAATGATGCCAAGTAGTTAACAACAAACGCAACATCTGCGCGTATTGTGGTGGCAAGGTACATCAAGCAGCGCATGAATGGAAGATAGTGAAATGAAAAAACCATCGATTTACTTGTCTTATCTCAAGTGGACAGAGTAGGAGTAGGTGGAAAAGCAGGTGGAGCCATGGTTGGGACCAAAAATGGTTAAGAACCACGAAGAAGCAAAGAGTAAGCCACACTTGGCTATTCCTTGTTGGCGAGGTGAGGTGGGTAGCCCGCTCTACCCGCCACCCCACAAGTGGAAAACCACTTGTGGGGGTCACGCCGCCAGAGTTGAACCCAACGGCACACAACTAGAGTAGTCCATAAATAACCCGCAAGTGAATCATGCACAACCAAAGTGCTCTCACCTAAGAACCCGGGTGACATCATGGTACTGAATAGATTGTCTTAGGTAAACCTAAAATAGCCCATCAGACCAGGCTATTTGTGGCTCTAGTTAACAGATAGTCAGTGAGATTGACTTCCCTCCCCCTCCAAGCTGAGTTAAACCAGGTATTCTGAGAAGTTTCTGATGAGCTGGGGTCGTCAGCGTGGTGGCCGATGGACTCAATGCAAGCAAGGGAACAACATTCTCACCAAGACTTTGAATGCAAGCTTCCAGCATAAATGCATTGTTCGATTAGGATGGTCACGTTCAAGCTCCATATAAAGAAACACTTGACCAGGCTGAGGTCCTTCATCTTGTAGGAAGAATGCATCAAAGACTTTGTAACTGCATAGAAGAGGGACTCGGAGAGGCAATGAGTAGGTCATCAACATAGACAAGAACAACAACAAGAGGGGATGATGGAGGAACAAGGAAACATGTAGAATCAACTGTGATACCTTGGATTCCACCCCTGTCAAGTGTGGTCGTGATTTCCATGTTCCAATAGCAAGGAGACTACTTCAGTCCATACAAGGCCTTACATAAAGGCCAAACCTTGTTGGTGCCATCGGTGAAATGGGGTGGCTGTACCAAGGTACCATGCAGGAAAACACTGTTCACATCCATCTGCTCAAGCTCCCAATCATGATGTCTCACCAGGATGAGAAAAACATGCGGAGTGGTATAGCGTCCAACGGATGCAAAGATCTCATTAAATTCCACGCCAAGGATTTGTGAGAAACCCTTGGCAGTGAGACACACCTTGAAACTGTCAACAACACCATGTGGATGTCAAAAATGCTGTCCTGGCATGCCCTGAACTGCCTAAGAGTCCACAGCTACTTAGTGCAAAGAGACTTCCAAGGGAGGTGTGTGCTTTGGGTTGCCACAACACCAAGGGAGCAGAATTTTGGCAGAATACAGATTGCGGAAACTGAGAAAGGATGGGAATCATCTATGGTTAGTTGTTTTGGTAAGATTACATCAGATTCATATAGCCTGTGATCTAAGCTTTCCAACGCATCCAAGCACGCCCAAAACAGAGCAGTAGAGCCCCTGCTACAGCCGTTAGCGTAACCCATGGTGGAGCCGAGCCGCCCACCATACCCACAAACGGGAGTGACGGGAGGCGCTTCGACGGTGGCCTGTCGAAGCGCCCTTCCTGTCATCCCAACGTGGGAGGAGGCTCGGCCTGGTCCAGAAGACCATCCACATCCCTTTTTTTCATGGCCCATGTGCCCTTGGAGCTCATTGAAGTCGAACTCGGATCACTGGTGGTGGAATTAATCCGTCACGAATGACGGAACCCAGATTCCACCCACCTACCACCCGAACTTTGGATGGGGCTAACTTTATGAATTCTCAACCAAATCGAGCAACTGAAAGCTCGAAACTGCATGGCAAAATGCAAGGAGTCCAAATCTGCAATCAGATGAGACATCCAACCACTCTAGTGGTCGAAGCAGGAGAACGGCAAACGGCATCCATGGCAGGGGCACCTTTAACAATCTCCCCCGTGCACCTTCCATGCCGGATGCCTCATGCTCACTCTCACTTGTCCGCGTCTGCGCCTTCAAACCCTTCACAGCTTGTCAACCCAAGCCCTGCAAGGCTGATGACATGCCCATCCTGGGGCTGCGCCTTGGTCAAGCAATCCGCGAGCATGTGCTTCGTGCTGGATTGTTGCAGCACAACCTGTCCCTTCTCCACCATGTCGCGCGCGTAGTGGTAGCGCACGTGGATGTGCTTCGTCCTCGTGTGCTGCATCGGGTTGTTGGTCAGCGATATGGAGCCGGTGTTGTCTTCTTGAACCACCGTAGGCTCTTACTGCAGCACGCCCAGCTCCCCCAGCAATCTGCGGAGCCACATCGCCTCCTTGACCGCCTCGGCCAGAGCGACGTACTCTGCCTCCACTGTGGAGGTGGTAATGCAGTCTTGCTTCCTGCTGCACCACAAGACCGCTGCAACTGCGAGGAAGAACACGTAGCCAGAAGTGGACTTCCTCTTGTCCACATCGCCGGCGTAGTCTGTGTCAGTGTAGCAGACCAGCCCCAAGGGGTCTGACCTCCCCTTTCCGCCGTACTTCAGGCACGCATGTCGCGTTGCCTGCAAGTACCGGAGGATGCGCTTCGCCGCCTGCCAGTGTAGTGGCCCAGGGTTGGCCACATACCTGCTTACCTGGCCCACAGCGTAGGCCAAGTCCGGCTGAGTTGCCACCATGGCATACATGAGGCTGCCCACCACAGACTGGTAGGGCACCTCCGCCATGTCCTCCTTCTCCTCTTTAGTTTGCGGCGCCATCGCCGCACTCAGCTCACAGCTTGTGGAGAACGGACTGCCCACTGGTTTGCAGTCCTCTTTGCCGTACCGCTTCAGCACCTCGGCCACGTACTTGGCCTGCCCCAACTCAAGCGTGCGCGCTCTCCGGTTCCGCGTGATGCTTACCCCGAGGTAGTACTCCAGCTCCCCCATGTCCGTCATCTTAAATCTGCTGCTCAGCTGCTTCTTGAGCTGCTGTAATGCTGCCAGATCTGATGAGCACAAGATCAGGTCGTCCACATAGAGTGCAACAATATGATGGAGTTCCTTGCTGCGCCGCACATACACGATGTGGTCTGACTCACAGCGCTTGAAGCCGAGCTCCGCCATGTAGTCGTCCATCTGTTGGTACCAGTACCTGGGCACGTGTTTTAGCCCGTACAAGGCCTTCCGTAGCTTGCACACTTTGCCCTCCGGCGCATCCACCCCTCTGGCACCTCAAGGTAGATCTCCTTGTCGATGATGCCGTTCAGGAATGCCGTCTTGACATCCATTTGGTGGATGTCCATGTCCTTTGCGGCTGCCACTGCGAGGATTGTCTGGATGCTTGTGAACTTGGCGACGGGTGCGAACGTCTCATCGTAGTGTTCGCCTTTCTGCTGCGCGTACCCCTTCACCACTAGCCGCGCCTTGTATTTCTCCACCTTGCTGTCCTTGGTGAGCTTCACCTTGAACACCCACTTGGAGCTGATCACCTTCGCCCCCTCAGGCCGATCCACCAACTCCCAAGTGCCGTTCTCAGCAAGGGCCGCAAGTTCAGATTTTATTGCTTCGCCCCACTGCTGCCCGTCAGGTCGTGCAAGCGCCTCTTGCACGGTTGTCGGCTCCTTGGCGGCTGCCATCATGCACCGCGCCATGCCGACCCAGCGGCCCGTGCTTGCGTCATACCGTTTCGCCGCATTCCGCCGCCTCCGCGTGCGACACGGCGACCTTGGCGACGCTGGCTGCTGGTCCTGCTGCTGCTCTGCTGCAACGTTATCCTCGGCCGCGGGCTCCCCCGCATCGGCTGATGCATCCTGCGCTCCAGCGACACCTGCACCTGCTGCATTGCCCTGCTGCACTCCAGCACCGTCATCCTCCGAAGACCCGTCATTGACCTCTGCAGCCCCCGGCTCCTCCTCACGCTCAAGGAGTTGGAACCACTCCCCTTGCTTTGGAGAGTGCGCTGCGTCAATGTTGTTGCTGCTGCTACAGTAGCTCTGCTGCTCATCAAACGTGACGTCACGGCTGGTGATGACGTCCTGCGTCCGTGGATCGAAGAGGCGGTAGGCCTTGAGCGCACTCTTGTATCCGATGAACGCGTATGCCTTTGCACGCGGGTCCAGTTTGGAGTCTTTTCTTTGTGCGGCCTGCACCAACGCGTGTGCCTTGCACCCGTATGCCTTCAGGTGCGCCACGCTTGGTTTGCGTCCACTCCAAGCCTCCTGCGGCGTCTTCCAGCCGCCCTTCCCCTTCAACACTGCTGTTGGAGTGAGGTTGGTGATGTAGCATGCCGTACTCACGGCCTCAGCCCACAGGCTCTGTGGCAACTTTGCGTCCACGAGCATTGTCCGCACCATGGTGAGTAGCGTCTGGTTCATACGCTTTGCCACGCCATTAGATTGTGGCGTGTACGGAGTGGTCGGCTGCCACTCAATGCCCTGCTGCTTCAGCCACCCTTCGTAGCCCACATACTCCCCGCCATTGTTGCTGCGTAGAGCTCTGACCTTGCGGCCAGTCTGCCTCTCCACCGCTGCGACATACGTCTTCAGCCGGTCCAGCACATCACTCTTCCGCTTCATGAAGTAGACGTAGAGTTTTCTGCTGCAATCATCGATGAAGGTGACGAAGTACCGCGCGCCCCCAACGGACGGCGTCTTGATCGGTCCGCACACATCACTGTGCACGACCTCGAGCAGGTTCTCGGCCCGCCGTTGTCCGTCTTCAAACGGCTTGCGCTTTGCCTTACCCACGATGCAAGGCTTGCACTTGTGCTCTGCGGAATCTGCTGCTACGTTTTCTGCACCGGTGATGTTGAGGCCGTGAACCATCTTGTGCTTCGCCATCTCCTGTACGACTGCGGGCGACGAGTACCCCAGCCGCCGATGCCACAACTGCAGGTCTGCTCCCCCGCCTTTTGCGAGGTTGACGACGTGTGCTGGCGAGTCTGCTGCGTCTGTTGCCGAGGGGATGACCTTGGTCTCAACGATGTAGAGGCCTCCCTCGCGCTTCGCCTCGAGCACGACCTCGCCGCCGCCGTCCATCCGCACGACTGCACCTTTCCTGCGGAAGAGGACTTCATACCCCTTGTCTGTCAAGCGGATCACACTCAAAATGTCAGCTAGGCTGGGGACATGTTGCACATTTTGAATAACACATTGCGCCTTTTTACCACCAACAACCACCTCTACGTCCACATCACCTTGGCCGGCCGCAGGTTCGACCTTGTCGTTGGCGGTGACCATGGACTTGGCAGACTTGGTGTAGTTGATGAGCCCCACCTTCTCGACTTGGGTATGCTCCTCCGCACCTGAGTCGAGGCACCGCCGGTTGGCGCCCTT
>SZWC01024925.1:9358-36246 GCA_023375785.1 Penium margaritaceum | reverse complement strand
CACACACACACACACACAAACACACACACACACACACTCACTCACATAGATACCTACATTCACATGTACACACACACACACACATACACACACACACACACACGCACACACATACATATATACACACACACACATACACACACACACACGCATGCACATACACACACACACACACACATACACACACACACACACATTATCATTACAGGTGATTAATCTAGAGTGAAGCTCTTAGACGCAACATCTATGTAAGCGTTGGATTATGCACTTCTAGCAGTGCAACAAAGTGCAATAATGGCAGGCGTTGTGTCCTGTCTGAACATGTGTGAGAGCTAAGAGGTTACAATCAACATAATTGCTTACGTTCACTCTAGCAAAACATGGTGCAATTCATGGTTGAATGCATGCATGAAAATACGCTCATCATCGATGTTGGTGGACTGATTTTGATTCGTGCATGTTTTATTTGAGCTCTTCCATGGTATGGCCGAGTTGGTGATCCTACGGGATCACACGAAGGGTTATTCCGGCTTGTGAGAAACCGCCGTTGGCATGCTATCAATGGATCAGATTCAACCTTGATGTGGCGGCCAGACCTGGTTCGATCATTTTGCATGGATGCCCTGGGAAACTAGTTGCTATCACCACACAGGCATGTGACCCTTTTTATTCACTCTCTTGTATTCCAGCACATATTTCCAAGTGTCGATTGCTCCATCCATGGCGTACGTACCTCTCCTCCCTATCTTTCATGTAGCCAAGGTCAAGCACTCACCGGTAACTACAAGTATCAGAATGGGGTGGCCAAAGGCTTCCGGCAAAGTGGCGTGAGTTCCCACTTCACATGATCTTGGTCGACATCTATCCATGTTGCCGCTTCTGTAGGTAGCTGGGGTATTTTCACTCGAGGGTGTGGAGCAAGAGCACCACAAAAACAATGTTTGTTGTAGTAGCAATAGTTGCTCCAGCATCCTGAGGTACATCTGTACATGTGCACATTTTGCGACAGATGTTTTCATCATATTAGTAATAGAATCCAATGTCTCAGCCTAAGGTACATTTATACCCGTGCACGTGTCACAGCAACTGGAGCTACCACAATCACAGCCTGGAAATGGAACATGCATTAGTTTGAGGTGCATCTATACCCAAGCACAAGCTGCAACATTGGCCTCCACCACTTGAGCAACAATAGTTGCTTGAACGACCGACGGTTCATCTACACCAATGCACCTCCTTCAGTAGTCGCATTCACTGCACAAGCAGATGTGGTCGCTTGTTAGTCTACGGCACATCTGCATGAGCTACATGTATTCCAGCCCCCAAAGTTGTATCAGTCGCTACCATAGCATTGTAAGGTACATCTCCACCCATGCATGTGCTACAATAGTTGCACTCACTGGAGTAGCTTCAATGGACACTCCCTTGGTCGAAGAAGTACATACAGTTGAGCATGTGCTACAACATTCACACTTATTGTATTTGCATCAGCTATCGCATAAGTAACCTGTGGTGTATCTATATGAATGCACACACTCTTGTATACGTATCCGTCACAATGGTTGTAGCACAACACTCGCAATCTAGAGTGTATTTGCACAACGGACATGCTCTAGTAACAACCACAGGAGCAGCATGACTTGCACCTTGAGCGTAATGTCCGTACTTTTATAGTACTTTTACACATACTACAACAGCCATAATTACTACAATAGCAGCATCGACTACTCTTGCAGCATCGAGTGCATATACAACCATGACTTTGCCGTAGCAAAAACAACACCAACAGTAATACCCAGTGCTGCCATAACAGTAGTACCATCCGCCAATTGGGAAGGTGGATGGATGTCACCCTAGCATCGTTGTGGGACATAATATCCCCCACGTCGTCGACATGATTGTGCCCACATTCTGGACAAAGTCGTGCACTACAAGGTCAATGTGGAACATGAGCAATGAATTGTGTTTCCATCACTGTAGCCACGTCAGACGAGTCACTGATACTATGGAATGCACTCACATGAAGGCCTCCACGCGATGAACGACCACATCAAACCCTTCTAATGTCACACGTTTCCATAGAACACATCATTAAATCAGTGCATTGCTTTTTTAGGAAGACCAAGGACATTTCCCGTAATTTCAAATTGGCTATTAGCATGTCACAACAGTAATTCCAGAAATCATACTACTTTGGGTGTGCATTACTTGCACCCTTTGACATTTTCTCTGTCGTAGAGGACAACTAGTCTCCATCATTGTGGTTGTCTCCACATTTGCTACCATTGCTCGTATTGCTCATGCGCCTGCCAGCACGCCTACTAGTAGAGCCATTGAGACCTACACAAGAGCTGGTTTTCACTTAGGTCCTCTTGCCGCAATTGTAGACGATGTTTTTGCCTAGGTTGTTGCGGTAATAGGCACAATAGCATTAACAACAGATTTCTGAACTTGTTTCTTCTGGCTCAAGAATATTCATTCCTGCGTTGAGAAGGTTTTGCATTTGGGAAATTTCAACATCAATGACAAACTCGAATAGGTTGCATATTTCACAATAGAAAATGAATTTGGAAAACATCGTAGTCTACAAGATAGTAATACCCTAGTGATCACTACATTCGAATATTGACTTGTTGCATAACTAATTCAATGTACTTTGAGTGGTTTAGGAATCATTTATGGTATATGTTTGAATTCCCGAAAATGGGGGGTAGTACGTTAAATTCTGTGAGTGGTCTAGATTGGTTATTATGTTTCGACGAATTATGGAGACCTACTCGGATGTTTGAAGTTCCACGTGGTCGAATTCTGACCATTTGGATGTTTGACTTGTCGGATTTGACAGATCGGACGAGAGTGGTCACTCGGCTGGTCGATTCCACGTGATTGGTCACGCGACTGTTCACCTGATTTGTCAGATGTGCGTGACTGGTCATGCAGCTGGCTGGCTCTAAGCGCACATTAAGTGCAAGCGCACGAAAGATGACGAGCACAATGCTTGAACATTATGTCCATTGACAAAAACATTTCAGAACCAATGGCCCACGAACCCTGGCAAAATAAAAATAGAAACATGAGGGTAGATCGTTAAATTCGTCGAATTGCTCTCTGAAGTTATTCAAGTGGTACTTTTGAATTTGATGAAAGTTCATTTTCGACGAAATTCAACCACGACCAAGACCACTAACATTGAAATAAAAAATCAGTACAATATGTGTCTTTATTGGATGAAAATCTACATACAAACATAGTAAGGGACCTTATGGCAGGGCACAAATTTTATTTTTGAAGTTGCATGCTTGTCTATCCTTGCATATTTTTCCCCTGTGTTTTTGCCATGTTTTGCTTAATTTGACAAACAAAATACAAGAATAACCTTTGTTTCTTCTAAAATGGGGTGTAGTGAGTGATCCTACATTATGAGAAACAACCATGGCCTTTGCTATAATATGTGGATGGTCCAGGACTTATGACAAGTGCAAAAGGAGAGCCAAAGAACCTCATTCCTAACAAGGTCTCGATGGGGGTTAAAGATGAATATTATAGTCTTAATGGTTGTTTTACTCCATCCAAAACCATTTGAGTGGAGTCTTACAGCCCTGTTATGCTTCTACGCCATGGGGTCACACAGTATTGATATCCATGAGCACAAAGCTCAAGGGTTATGTGGGAATTCTCTTCATTGGAGAGATGACCCAATACCACTCTATTAAATGTATCTTCTCCACAAGTAGTGAAAGGGTGAAAGGGGATTCAAGGATTATTGTCACACAGTCCCATAAGTACTTATCTCACGAAGAGTTGCAAACCACTTTTATGTTAACAATGAACTTCAAGCTAAAAAAAGGGGGCAAGAGATTGCAATCAATTTTCAATGTGTGCTTTAATGTTGTTGTTTTTGTTATTATGCCTTTGATTTTCTTGTCTTGAATTTCCTTATGGTGTTGGAAGATTAGTGTGTTTACTTATGTGTGTAAAGGTTGTATGAATCTAAAGCATATAAATGTCATCAGATTTTGGATGTTTTATCTTCCTTTCAGCAATCATTTGTATCGATAGATGCATATTTTGTAGGTTTTTCCTCTATTGATATTTGGTTCTTGTGTGATTAAAAAGGAAACGTTTGTTGGTCGTTTACTTACAAATTCATTTGGAGTTTGGTTCTACTCTCATTAAGATTTATATTCTTATGGAATTCATGGAAAGCTTATTGCATTTTTTTCTTGTTGTACGAGATATAAAGGGCATGTGATCTCAAAGGGATATGGAAAGAAAAAAATTATTTTTCCTTATTTCGATGCATCTTGAAAGGAAATGAAGGATACTTTATTTAACTTTTGGCACGATTATGGACGATTTTGATAATTGCACTACAAATATGTGGAATTGTACCTATTTAGTGGATTTTGGATATTTGTTTTGATATTCCAAAGGCTTGAGTATTTTTTGAAGAAGTTATTTTTTTTATTGTGATGTAAGGGCTCGTATTTTGATCGCCCCATATAGATTTGATGGTGTTGTTATGATTTCAAAGGCAATAGTTTCCTTGAACTTGGGATGGTGTCCATATGAATAGCTCATGAACCGAGATAACAAATACTTTGTTTCATTAAAAGATAATTAGTATTTCACATTTACAATTTAATCTGTCCCTATTAAAAGATGACTTTACTTTGTAATTAAGAGTTGGGGGATGGTCGTTTTTGTAATAACTCTTACATTAGTACTCATAGCTTGTTGTACCTCATTTAAGCTCGTGGATGATGTATGCTCAACCTCATATGACGCGTTTTAGGACTCTTTGTGGCGTTCAAGTACTATCTTATAGCATGTATTGTTTTGGATCGTATCATTCTCTATGATGCATGAAACAACATTCTAGTGGGATTTCATGTTCTAATTAATATGTGTCCCTTGGCATCCCTTCTTCGTCATTTTCCTATTTTTTGTGGTAATAAGTGTGTTATAATCAAGATATTTGTATCAATTTTCTTCTTGTATGAGTGTATGTGGTAAAACAATTGAACGTATGAGTAGAAATGAACAAGTATGTTTTTCTAGTGCAATTTTTAATGATTTTGCCTTTTTAATAACAACATGTGAAATGAAAAAAAATTATGGCTTAGGAACACAATCGGATTCTTATGTGACCCTTTTCAACAAGTCCTCTTAGCAAAAATGAAACCTATACAACCGTGTTGCATTTTTTTATTTTCTGATGACTAACCAAAACATCCCAAGTCCACCGTGATTCTAAGGTAAAATTGCTATTTTTGTTTTTTAAAAGTGGATTGTATTGCTTTCCTTTTATGTCAAGAGCAAATTTATGAATATCTTTGTGTTAATGTACTGTGGTGGGCTTGGTGGATTGGATTGGTACATAAACTTAGGACTTGTGTAGGTGCCTATGGTGCCAATCATTTAAGTTCTTATATATGTTTTTTCGACCTTGTTCTTATAGCTTCTTTTATTTTTCATCAATCAAGATCCAGATGTGGGTGTTGCATTGGATGTATATTGATTATATATCAAGCACTTGCTGTGGTGTTGATTAGAATAAATAAGCAGTATTTTACGTTGTGGCTAGTTTGTGAGCAATGTGAAATAATTTTTATGTGAATTAGACTTGATTTCGAATTGATTATGAATCTGTTGAAGAATCATTCTTAGTATTTAGATTCTCATTTCTTCATCAAAGACTTTGTATCCTCTTCATATGCGCTGAAGCTTGGTGCCCATAATTTCTTTTAGATAGAAAGTTTGATTTTCTTCTTAAGGGGTTCCAAACTAATAATAAAACATAACAAAACGAGTGAGCAACCTTATTCTTCTCATGCTTGAGCGACGATGTGAGGTGTTGCATGTCCAATGGGGAGGAAACACATCCTTGTGTGGTATGTACATTTGCGGAGTCTGTAAATCGTACATTGTCTTCTGAATGTTTCAGATGTTCCATGAAGACTTTGTAGTATTTTTTGATTTCGGACTAGGCTATGATGCTAGATTTCAACTCATGGTCCATGTGGTCCCAACCGTTTTCCCCTTTTTCCATCTTGTTGATACACCTAGTTATTTCTTGTTAAGTCATAAGCTTGCTTACTGTGTGATGGAATATTGTAGGGAATTTCTTCAAGAATGAAAATTTGGTGTGTTGTGTATTTGTAAGTGGACGATTTTAGAGGTTTTGGTTGAACTTGGAGATTACCTTCGTCTTTACTTTAGGGTCCATGGTGACTACTCTTCGTTCATATTTTAGAGTAGTTATTGTAATTTCGTACTTTTGAGCTTCAATGTGTGTATAGAGTATTTTGGGCATGATTGTAATATCCTATTTACTTTCATAATGTGAATATATACTAATTTTAGTGTTTCACTTTCTTGTGAGATTTTTTCCTATCCAAGATATCTTGTTCTTCATTATAGTGTAATTGGGGTTTTTGCAGTTCAACACTTTCAGAGGGTTTTTTTCCTCCATCTCCATTACTGTCTTCATTTTCCTCCTTTTCCTTATATGCTAAGAACAATGAAATTGATTCTAATTTCTTCATTTTGATCACTTATTAGACACGTTTCCTCATAATATTCTGTTATTGTGTTGGTCTCATACGGAGAGACACATCTTGTTTCCAAATTACCATTCCTATGTTGTGTCGGTTGAGTGCTATTATGTTAAATACAGGTACATTCATGTGGTTTAGAATCTATGCAAAGATACGTATGTGAGCAAAACTTGCATTACCTCATTGAATTAATTATTTTGATACATGTGGTATATTCAAGATGACGTGTTGTGCAATTTCTAGAAAAAAGGTTAAGGCATTGTCCATGTGACATGATGATGTAATGCTAACAATAAGATCAATGTGTCTTGTGAGTCTTTGACATGCATATTATTGGTTATGTCTACTAAGATATTTTATGCTCTTTTTTTCAAGTTTGTGTGTCAGATGGGGGAAGTTTATAGATTTTGAGATTTTAACATTGATTTTGCTAATTGATAGGGTCTCCGTTGGTGGGTTTTCCTCTTAGTCCGACCAGTAGGTCATGATATTAAGAGAAGATTGCTTTATTTTTTTCCGATTGGATTGGTGAATTCATGATACTTTATAGTTGATTATCTTCCTTAACACGATTTTATTTATTTGTTTTTAACATCGGAATTTTAACTTCAACTTTCTTGTAATTTGAGGTGTTCTATGAAATAGGGATGATTGGTTATAAGGTTTATAACTTTTTGATTTTAGGGTGTTGGATATTGGAGGAAATGGTATAGAGACAATTATTTGGGTACTCATTGAAATTTGGTACGGTATTGACACTATACATAGCACATTCATGTTTAAAGGTCCTGTCGAGGTGTCATTTGTTTCATCTCTTAAAGTGTACTTGCATTGCCAATCCATGGATGAGAGTTACTTGTGGGCGTGCATCTATGGCTTGCATTGCTTTGTTTTAAACAGAGTGTTATAGCCTGATTTCTTGTTAATGGTTCTTTTTAAATCATTTAGCTGTTTGTCCATAGATACTTTAAACTATCCTTCTTTGTTTAAAGCGTAAAGCATGTTGATTATTCCACTTCAAGTTGAAGAAGTTCAAAGCTGTATATGGCATGAAACATAGAGATATTTACTTTTACAAAGTAGATGGTCTTGTTGAATTTATGTTGATGGGCTTTATCGCAAGCTAGTGTTATGGTCCACTAACCAGCTACTCCCTCTAATATAGAAAAGCAAGTGAATGCTTGATGGAAGCTTAAGAAGTTTTAAAACTACAAGGTTATATTTAATTCTTTTATGTGTAGAAATGAGGAAAACGTGCTAGGGCTATTTTTGTTCCTCCTGTGGAGCTTGTTATGGGACTTCTGATAATTTTAGTTGGATCTTTCCCTATTTCCATGGAACTCGAAGTGTATGGTGTTGAGAGTATGGGAGATGTACGACTGTTGGTGTGGTATAAATGGTAGTAGCCACAATATCATTTATGAGTTGCATGGGAGATTGAGTAGCCTTTTCCACCTTATTTTAGAAAGTTATGTTTGTTCAGAGTTTAGTATTAGGTAGGTTTTTTTGATTGAAGGCTAGGTATGTGAGAATGATTTGAAACCTTTAGTATAGTGTCTTTTATATGTGAAAGGAAATGTGAAGACGTGGGAGAGTGCAATAGATTCCATGTGGGTACATTGCAAGGAAAAGTGTATATTTGGAATCATGCAAAGATCTTATTGGTGAGAGCGTTTCACATGACTTGATGAGCCTATCTTTAGGGTTTGGACGGAATACATACATAACGTAGTATACGTGGCTCTTTTTATACATTGTTATGCAAAAATTAAGTACTCAGAGCTGGAAAACGCAGAAAAGTGTGATGTGGTTTGTAGTCTTCACATGAAGGGAAGTCATGGAGAGGTGGTCCCGGTAAGAGTCCTTGCATACGTACTAATGGGGAAGGTTATGACCATCGTAGTGTGAGGTAAAAGATAGTAAGGAAACTATTTGTTGACACACTTTTAGTTGAATTGAATTTTTTTCCTAAAGATATCCACGCCTGTATTGATGTTGAATACCGACATATTTTGTGTTGGATTGGTTTCAAAGAGAGCTTTGGCTTCCTTGTTGTACCTGTGTGTGCATGTTAGGAGAGAGCTACGAGAGAGGGACTATTCTAGTTTGTTGATGTATGGTTGTTTCAAATGTGGAATGCAACAAATGATCCAACACTTGTAAATGTGATGTAGCTTCGGGACTTCATGGTTGATGCGAATAAGCACCAAGGCCTTGTAGTTTATTGAAAAGCAAGACCTGTCACTCCATCGAGCCACGACACACTACAAGAATTATGACATACGTAAAAACATATCTGTTTATGTTTGTATATGAGGTGTTGTTTAATCTAATCCATTGCGAGAAGAAAATCCTCCAGTAGATTTTTTTACCTTTTGTTCCACTTTCATTCAGTTTTTGCCATCTTTTTGGTCCTATTTCGCTACTCGTTTATCTAAACTTGACACGCAGTGCCTTGGTATACGGGCTGCCACTTTCTTGCAGGAAAGTAGGCGGTTGGCTATGGTCGTCATGATGTTATCATCTCTCGCCGCCTTTTTGTTGAACCTTGAAGTCGATCAGACCTGCTTTTCTACGCGAACCTCTCTTCCCACTTGAAAGACCCCATGTGCGTCGGAACGAGAAGAAGGGCTCCGAAGTTGTAGTGTCGGATGCGTCCATGCTTGCGGTGGGGTGAGCACATCGAAGTGGACACGTGTCAGACGATGCGACTCGCTGGTCCCCTGACTTCGAAGACGGGCCCGAGATAGGAAATGAAAAAATAGCGCTACACCATCTACCAGCTAAATGTTTATATTCCACCCTCTCGGGCGTTGACTCATGCGTTGTTCCGCAGCATTTTTTTTTGTAGTGAGCGGCATCGAACCTCTTCCACAACAAAAATTTATTGTTGTAGGCGCTACCCTGAAAAAATGTACATATGCGCTAACAAGGCGAGTGGCAGCGCCAAAACCAGAAGCCCACGACAACTTGACAAAAAAATTGTGAAGCGCTGATGTCCCACCGGGAGTTGAGCCCGGATCCCTCGGCCAGCGGAACAGTAAGTCAAGAGCGACGCGAGTTCGCGAGGCGGTTGACTTATTACAGGGCCTCGTGGAGGTCGCCATGCGACTCTCCGCGATGCCCTCTGGTCGATAAATGTATCGATACAATTCTGGTTTCGCTACCGATCCTGCCATTTTGTATCGACAAACTGTCGTGGAGGAGGTCGGCGGGACACCCTCCACGATAATATACATCCTTGAAACACGCACGATACAAATGTAGTCTGCCGAACCAGAAATCTGTCAGTCCCTTACCTGCCACGTCATTGGCGCTCACTACAAGATAAAAAAAAATGTTGCAGAACAACGCATCATATTATTTTCACATCGTACCCGAAAGAGTCCTCCAAAACGTTAACGGCAAACCCCCCTTGTTACATTCGGGGGTTGTGGGTTTCATTAAGGTTCGGGCACCTACCCGGCCCTGCGGTAGCGGGGCCTGGGAGGTTCCCTTGCAAATAAGGGGTAGTTTAGCGTTTTCGCATGTGCCAAAAACGTTTAGGTTGAAGTCGAAAGTGACCTGATATCCGGCGAAAATACTGCGGTAGATGGGCCAGTTTTCCGAGTCGGCTATGGCGTCGCGCAAAAGCGCCCTAGATGAAAAAGACCGGCGACAAAATCTATGGACGACTGCACCGAACAGCGGATAGGTGTCGAGAAATTTTCGACAAGTGAAATGACTTTCTTCTGACACGCGCGACTCGGAAGAAAGGCTGAGGATTCTGGTTGCGTGCGAGGACGCCTCGAGAGGTCAATCCTATTAAAGGACCTTTTTGGAAAATTGACTCTGGTTGCGGTCCACATGCTTCCTTTTGTTCCTTGTCCTTCTGACGATTGGCCTTTCGGATTGAGCGCAGGACATCGAGACGAAGATCTTTACCGACGATTATCTTTGGAGGCTTTTGATGTCTTTCTTTTGTTATGTATTAGGTTTTCAATCATGTTCGGAGCTTAATTTTGTACTGTACATCTCGTGGCGCTCGGTTACCCCCGCTAGTATGCGGTTCTTCTGTTTACGTAGTCTTCCCTCTCGGCAAAATGCCTCGATATCTTTTATTGTGCCAGACGTTTGAAGACATCCATGAAGTTCTTCAAAAAGGCATCAAGTTGAGGACATACGGGGATTTGGTAAGAGACCACACAGGGCCTTTCATCATTGGCACGTCCACCAGCGCGCACTGCACATCTTGCAGTGCGCGCTGGTTACCTCCTGACCTTTTGCAGCTTCATATTCTCCTCTTCCTAAAAAGGACAGTAAATCCATCTCCATCTTTCATTACAGTATGGGTTGGAAGGGAAAATGTTTCCTTGAACCAGAACATCACATGTCAAACTATAGCCGTAGCGGCGATCCCCGCCATTTTGCAGCAACGGTTTCATGCTTGTGTCCCGACTTATCGCCAGTTGCTGAACATGTTGAGGACCGGCTGTAGCACCCCCCCCTCTCACGCGATCCGCTCCGCATGATTCGCCTCGAGGCCGGAGGGCTTGTCCTGGCGCGAACTGCGGGTAGCGAGCAATCTCGAGAGAGGCAGTTGTAAACACCACTGACCGCATCAATTCCTTCCCCATGACCCTCTCTCGCGAATGAGGGCGAGGAGGGTGGAAGGACCTTTGGCGGTCGCTGGTCTTCCGCCATCAGTGGAACAGCTCGAGCCGTGGGGTTCAACTTCTGCCAGTTACGAAGTTCTGTACCAGGTTCCACAACTGTTGTTTTTGAATCGTGGTATAAGTTTCCTGAATGAGCCGCCGAAAACCATATATAGGAGGTGTTCCCACATGTGTTGCACATTCTCAGCGGGTCATTTTTCTCGTTTAGCAAGGTTTTTCAACATCCTTCAAAAAACTGGCCGCAGCTTGGCGTCATCATCCATACTGGCCATAAAGTGTCGCTCGACATCAGATCTGGCCAAAATTGACTGCTCTCCACAGCCTCCCTTACTGTTTAAGCAATATTCAAGCGCACGCAGGCTGCTTCTTTCAAATGTGGCCATGAAGGCGGCAGACGGAAAAAGGATCGCGTGAGCGAGAAATTCTTGTAAACGAAGCCCCTTAAGACACTCAGTGATCTCCAAAAGCCATTCTCAATATCAAAAGGCACAAAGATGTACACGAAAAGTCAAACAATTCCTTTAAGGCATGCTCCAAGAGATCAAAAAATAAGGATAAAAATATTTGAAGAAGATGAAACTCATTAAAATTTCAAATGTCTTCAAATCATCTTGAATCCTATGAAAGATAAAGGAAATGGAAAGGCAATCACTCGCCCTTTTTTAGGTTAAAAATTAGGTAAATCAATCTTCCTCATAAATAAAGTCATGATTATATGAAATAGATGAGCAAATGCTCTTATAAATCATTACAAATAAATTCCTTGAAATTAATTTATCTCTCTATCAAGAAATTTGTCTTTGGATAAAAACCTCTATGGATATGTATCTTCTTAAGCACAAAATATTGCAAAATAAATGCAATTTTTTTCAGAAATATTGATTAAAAATGAAACAACCATAACAAGAATTTGGTGTGATTAAAACATGGCGTGATACTTCAAACAAAAAGCACATGGAGCGGCACGAGCAATAATGAAAATCATGAAGATGTGACATTTTTCAAAATTCAATACTCATTGTAGGATTTTATACATGACTTTTAACATTTTACGTGGTAAATAATTTTCATACAATGTAATGTTAACATTTATCCATTCAATCGTTCATATACAATGTAATTAAATGTAACATCATCTAAACATATGTCAACTAGATGATGTATTGAAGAAATTACGATAGGTTAGAAACACATTTCAATCATATTTTGGTTAAATTCCACACCAAGATTTCCCTAAGAACAATTTTAAGCACCTTTTTTCATTGCATCGATCCTTTTCAATGGGATGCCCTTTAGAATCTATACACGTACATCATTTGAAGGGAATCCTATGATGAACGGGAAAACAAATGTACCAAATTGTGGAATACTATTGTATTTGGAAAGATTGAGATAAAACTCAAATTATTTACTCTAGATTTTTTAATTCAGATTTCCATAATTTAAACTATTTTCCTTTTAAAACAACTAAATATAAGCTACAAGTTCATTTGTGATATATCATATTTCATCTTAATTCAATGTATTATATGACATATATTTCTTATAGAATTATATTAATGTTCAAAAATCAAATTTTCGTCATTAACTTGAAATGCACATGAAATCATCTATGAGGAAGGTTAATTTACCTAATTTGATAACCCAATGAAGGGAGATTAATCAAATTTTGATTTTCTCAACCTACTTTCAAGACCTTTACAATTCTCAAATGATTTTTTAAGTCATGGAGCATGCTTCAAAGTAATTTTTTACCTTTCATGTACATCTTTGAACCTTTCAATATTGAGAATGGCTTTAGGGGATCACCGAGTGTTTTTGTAAATATGGCTCGCTCGTGCGATCCTTCATCTGTCGGCCGCCTTCATGACCACATTTGAAAGAAGCAGCCGGCGCGTGCCTGAATATGGCTAAAACATTAAGGGAGGCTATGGAGCGCAGTCAATTATAGCCAGATCTGATATCGAGCGACACTTAATGGCCAATATGGGTGACAACGCCGAGCCACTGCCAGTTAAAAAGGAACTTAAAAAGTAATGCCAAACGAGAAATGTGACATTCTCACCGACAATGTTCCACTTTTTTCCTTGATATTTATTGCACCGATTGTTGAACTAAAAGAAATGAACAGGGGTATCCCCTATCACAACCAACATTCCACTTGTGCATGATTCTAATAAGAATGAATAAAATAGAGATATCAAAACAAACATTGTTTGAGATGATGTGCGCAACCCTCATTGGTGAATCATATACCTACCTTATTTTTTCAAAAACTTAAAGTGTCCACACAATGTATTAAAGAACTAATTGTGTATCTTGTTCTTGCATGGTGACATGTTATGGAACAATGACTTTCAAGTACCTACACAACATGAAATATGAAAAATACAATGAAAAATATGAATTTCATGGGATTAAACAATGCAAATAGCCTCACACCTCTCTGAATACGTCAAAAGTGCCTCTCACAAACCACCTATTACAAATCACACATAAAATTATTTATTCTTCCTTTATTTGTTTGCTTCCACATTATCGTGTTCAAGTTAGTTGAGTAGCAACATGGCTTCCTTTGATCATGTTGTATTCCATGTAGAGACAACTCCCTTCAACAAACGATGTATTTAGTGAAAAACGTCTTTAAAAATATGTGTGACCAAGGGGATGTTCTATGAGTTGTTAAATTTATCAAGCTAAAACACAGTTCTAAAAATTTACTTTAGTTTTTATGCTCATCTTGAAGCTTGGATCAAAACGTGGGTGAACATGAGAAATTTTACATTATTGTTTTTTTAAGCATTCTAATAATGTCATACCAATAAAGCAAGATGCCAAGAAATCTATTTAGAGGATGGATGCCCATATACCACTTTTGATACATGATGGTAAGAGAAAAGGAATGTAGAACTTGAGTTCGAGTGGTTGTGGGGTAGAGTGATACGAGCATGAAGGATGTTGCAATTTCTAGAACATGTATTCCATGTCTATTATGGACATAATAACAGATAACTTCAATTGTATGACATAAAAAACGAGTTATGAACCTTTTGAGTAAGATCTATTGATGATGAGTAGTGTAGCTTGTATCTTAACAGGATAAAGAACTGGACATTTTAAGAAAACAAGAGAATCTAAACCTGACAAGTACAACTATGGTACATAAAAAACAATTTGTGAGTTAAGCTAGCACAACTCAAAGCCCATACTGGTAAAACGCCTTGCTGGGCTATAAGAACCATAACAAACATGTTTTTTGGCTAATTCTTAATGTTGATAGGCCTTGAAGTGGTCTCCACTAAAGCTTGCTCGTCTTGTTAGGAAAAAGAGCAAAAATTAGCTACCTCAATACATCTACATAAGATAATGGTTGAAACTTTTGAAGGGAAGAATTTCAAAAAGTGGGGAAAAAGGTTAAAGAAATTGGAATTTGGAAGTTGTAAAAAAACTATTACATTCTTGCATTTTCAAGATCATTGCATAACAAATGGCAAAGAATAATTGCTTCACTCGCACAATGTTCATGGTACTCCATGGCCTTTGTACTCATTGCATCAAACGGGCCACATGGACTTGTGTGAACTAGAAATTAAGGTCACCAAGCATGGTCTTACCTATTCACGATTTACACGTCCATTTATTCCACCCTTTTGTCCAAAATCCTAATAGAACATTTGCACAAAAACATAAAATTTTTGACAGTATAATCTCAAATACTAAACAAAGTAAAGTCATTCGAAAATAAACTTGCAATGACAATCACACAACACACAGTCTATCCTTTAAACACTCCTCCTCAACATATGGATTAGTGAACTGGCCATCTTGAAGATATGTCTCAAATTCAATTATGAACCACAAATCAGTAAAGCTTTTATTTGGAAGATTCTTTTCCATTAGCACCATGGCTTACTGTGAATATGAGAGGAGGAAAACATGATATCCAATGTACGGTAATAATGTCTGAGCGCTCCTGTATTCTCTCCTTAGCCCTCGTCAATGTACCACTCCACCAAAAAGTCTCTAGAGTCTCAACTATTTACGTTGTCCTCGTCAAACACCAACCATAGAGTGTATGGAATAAATTCACCATCGTGTATTCGGATAAAGTGCCATCATCTAAAGACAATTGAACAAATAACCAAGATGACAAAACAATTGATGCGGAATGAGCAAAATGTTAACTTTGAATTTCCAACAATTCAGAAGAAACCGGGAAGATGAGGAATTTTAGAGCTATGATTAAGCATTTAGGGAAATTTGAGAATGAAGAAGCAAAGACACTATTTTTGTCCCTTGTTTATAATCGATGGGAGTGGGAGGGCCTCTTAGACACCAAAACAAGCCTATGATTTAAAAACAACCCTTCAAACATTTACAAGGTATAGACTCGAGGGTGTTTCCACCATTGGTGGAAGTTGTGTAAGGAGGATGCTAGTGGTTACCTTGCTTTCGTAGGTCGTGCAAAGTAATGGGGCAAGGATCGAGGGTTGTAATAGAGTAATGGCCTATTTCTTTGATCTCCCCTTAGTGCAAGATTGAATGCATTAGGTGGCATGAATTGGGGTTTCCGCTATCAGTCTAGGTATAACAGATAACAAAATAAGGGTTCAGACTCATCCTTGATCGACCCCACGTTCTTACCAAATTCAATGAAAGATGGAAGAGGAGAGAATGTCCTAGAGAAGGTGATTGAGGGTTGTGGTGGTTTGACCAAAAATGACGTCTAGTGTAATTGGGTGTTTGTCAAGGAAGAAAAGTAGAAATGGTCATTTCATGCGCATATTGACTGGTGTTACATGCTTTTAAAAAAGGAAACATTTTTCAATGTTTGTAGGCAATCCAAATCTTAAGCATAACGGCGAGGATGAATGAAGGACTAACGGATAACAATGCTTGACTTGTATGGAGCGGTATAGGATGCACAACATAACATCTAATGGTTTATTTTTGAGTGGCGGTTTGGTTCTGTTTTCATGCATTCGTTTCAAATGAATGGTGGAGGAAGGATAATGTGATTTCCATTTTGGTTTATGACTGAGATTTTTTTTGCAGGGGCTAATATGTTGATTGTAGATATGGTTGAAGGACTTGGTGAAAACTATAGCTAGGAAGGTTTGGGCAATATACGGTACTTAAGAATTGATTCTTGTACCTCGACTATGTGCATTGTGGTCAAGAGGGAGCCTACACGTGTTTAGAATGTTTTCTTCTAAGGCGAAATACTTGAAGGGGATCTTCCCGGATTTCATTTTTACTTCTTCTTAGTTTGTAATGATTATACTAGGTAGTCTTGTTAGTGAGATGAGGGTGACATATTGCATTTATTTGGCAACATCACCTAAGGAGGGAGGGTTTTTCATTAACATTATCTCTGTGAGTGGTAGATGCTCTTGTACTTTGTGAAGGACCTCTTGTTGGTTTCGAATTAATTATATGCCTAGGACGTGGGTGAGTATGTCGGGTTGAAATATGTGACCGAACTGGAGCTCGAATATGAGAAGGAATTAATCTCGTTGGGGGATGCAAAATGGTCTGTCATCTTGTTTGAAGAGATGGCAATCATAGGATATGTTTTCTGATTTGATGTTTTATTGAGTGAGATTCGGGGGGAAAATTTGGGGATCTCATGCAAGAAAGTGACGCAATTCGTCAACATAGCATTGACTACGAAATGTTTTGTGGATTCTAGCCAATGCTAGGGAGGATAAGAAAAAAATATCACTTTTGTGATAAGAAGAAGTTATTATTAGGACCGTTTGTTTCCATTTGTGTTGTGAGGGCTGGAGGAAGTCGTAAACCCATTTTCCTCCACGCGCGTGGCTGAGGTGAGTTGCTCTTGATTGATATTGGGGTTAATGATGGTGTTATGTGTGTATGGGTGGATGAACTTTGTTGGTTTGACCAGAACTCGGCTTGTGGATAGAAAGCTAGTTATTAGTGTGTTGAGTGTGGAGAGGTGTTTTGATGATGGTGGGATTATCGAGGAGTGGTAAAGGAACTGAAGGGTTTGGCTCGAGTTTTTAACGATATTTTAAGTCTTAAAATGGCTTGTGCAGTTATTCAAAAATGGATTTTCAACTATGATTTTGTCGATGATGGGTTATCAGGTGGCATGGGAATAGTGTTGAGACATATATTGTATGCCTAAGTTGCGGACATGACCATGGCTTATGGGGTAATACAGTAGGGTGGGGATATTCGTGTGAGTGCCAATATGTAGGATGATGGTTTTTGTCAGGTGTGTGCGATGCCGTGTGTGGTTACTGATGAATGTAATGAGTTGACTTGTCATGTTGATTTAGTGTACTAATTCTTGGAGTAAGGTCACGGTGTCCGCGTATTTGACGTAGCAAGGATAATTGAATGACTTTGAGGTAAATCCATGTAGGTTATATTTCAAGTATGCCTTGATGGACTCCTTTGCACACATTGATAGGGGGTGAAGGGGCAGCCTTGGTGGACGACAAAGTGTAAAGTGATTGGTAGGGAGAGGTGTCCGTTGATAAGTTAGCGGGTGGTTGTGTTTTTGTGAAGACATTGGACCCATAGCATGAATGTGAGGGGTATTCCCAGGTGATGAAAGGCATTCATAAGGTGTCGTATGCATTCTTGAAGTGAATTTCTAGAATGTATCATTGCCCTTTATTTTGGATAGCCATGTTTTGGAGGTCGTGTACCTGAGAGAGTCTATGCTGTATGCCACAACCTTAGACAAATCTTGTTTGATATTGATGAATGATGTAGGGTAGGACATTTTTCATTCGTGGAGAAGTATAGATAGACTATGTAGGCAGAGGTTAGCAATTTCACTAGACGAAACAGGGTGTTTCACCCCTAAAACAATTGTGTGATAAGTTGATCTACGTCACCAACGTGTGGTGCCTTGATAGTGGATGCACTTTGCACATGAAATAGTGAAAACATGCCTACATGAACTTCAACTCTGCTCGAAAGGCTTCTTGATTAGGAAGAATAAGACACATGTTTCTATTATTAGGAGAGGGAAGATGAAAATGATCGTGTATAATAATGGCATGTTGAAATTGAAGGATATTCTATACATACATGCAATCACACTTAATCTAATCTCAATTTGGCTCGTGATAAGGAGGGGAACATGAATCATTTACAACAGAATATATGTCTGTCGAAAGAGCCTTGAATGTCAACAATGTGTAGAATGTTTACAAGTATTACAGAACATGATTGAGATGTTTTTGAAATCACAATGAATCTATTTAGAAAAAAACTTGAAAGAGGAATCCCTTGTGGACCTTTGTTTGTGGCATATACGTCTCAACAAAATAAACAACCAAAACATGTACATAATGCAAAAGAATGAGAAAATCAACGGTCAATAAATGACAATTCAGAAGCATGAACAAATAAATGGTCGTTAAAAGGCAATGAAAAGTACAAAAAAACAAACCTTTGTGAAGATAGCCTGCATTGGATTCCACTTAGGCATATGTTCCCTCATATGAGAAAACTGCAACCAAACCCAAAAGTTGAAGGTTGATCATTTACACACATG
Organism: Penium margaritaceum; assembly: GCA_023375785.1. Lineage (NCBI taxonomy): Eukaryota > Viridiplantae > Streptophyta > Zygnematophyceae > Desmidiales > Peniaceae > Penium > Penium margaritaceum. Next base: position 17,494 of record SZWC01024925.1, on the reverse strand, counting down.
TAGACCTCGTTTGAGGTCCATAATGTACAATGACCATCACAATGTTAAGCTGTCGTTGACGATGTGATTAGGTTTGTGCAGAGGTATCCTCTACAAACAATGGATGAATATGTCCTTTCAATATGAATCTTTTAAGTGGCTCCCTATGGCTCTAAGGCAAAGAAAGATAAAGATACAATTTCTTTGTTTTGATGGTGCTGGGTAAGTACACAATTACATCAATTGCTACTCAACTAGAAGACCTTGGCGTCATGTACTGAGTTGTTGTTCCAAATAGAATGTAGTATAATGGCATAAAACTAAGATAAAAACAAAAAATCCAAGAGAAATAAATTTAGTGCTACTTGGTGTGTACCATGAAAGCGCATGGTGGCCATTTCCTCTGTAACAAGAAATAGTTACAAAAGCACATGTTACTTGTTTTTCTTCCAAGAATGACACAATTTGAACCATGATATGATGAGAAGCCACAATACCTTTGATTGTATGAAATTGCATTATGTTTGAAGGGGACACTAAAGAAAGGCATGTGATATAGCCTCGGGGTTTTTCTAGCAATATCCCCAACATGAATGGTTGGGAGTCGTACACAAACACTTCGAACAAAGTATCACGAGTAAAGATACCATCGTTGTTTGACCCAAACTTGCTCAAAATGGGTGGAAAAGAAGTCAAGGCATATTGTCCTTCTTCAACCTTCTATAAATGTTGTGGAGACTCTAGAGGAGGAAGAAGCAAAGAGTGAGTCACTAGCCTTCTTTGACATGGATGAGGTGATTCAAAAGTCAATGTCCCAAGTGTGGCCCTCAATGCTTGTTGAGACAAATTCTTCATCTATGTTAAGATCCAAGTTAAGATTCCAAGGAAGAAGCAAAGAGTAATATTTTGTTTTGTAAATGGTGGCTATGTTAAGATGCTTTTGTTGATGGACCTGAAAAACTAGCAAGGTCTTACATCCAAGTTTAGGGCTATAATTCCTTTCAGAGCGTTGTGCTACTTTGTACATGGAGCTCTTATTCTTTATGCAATACATGTAGTTTTGACAGAGTTGTAAAAAAAATTACTTTTTTCATCAAGTTTTGAGGCATGCTTGTTGGAAATAGAATATCTTATACCACCTGGGTACTCTGTTGATACAAAAGAGCATAAATGTATTCTTGCTTGCTCTTGACATCTCAACACAAGCAAGGGCTTATAGCAAAGTTGTTCAAGTTTGACAAAATAAGGAGTTGTATTGTCCGAATATTATGTGCTGTAAGGTAGAAACATTACTAAAACGGGAATGGAAACTTGTGCATAAGTTTTGATGCCATGCAAAAGAGATTCCAAGTTTTCTATATGATAATCCATGTCCATTGAAACCTTAGCGCATGTGGCTATACTGAAATTAGAGATCGGGTAGTATGATAAAAGATTGTGAGAATCCCCTTCTTGTAGTGTGCAAAAATTGGAAACTATGGTTTTTAGGTGTATGGTGAATCACAAAATGCTTTGATAAGTGAATAAACTTGAATGAAAACAAATAAAAGTGTAATGAAACTCCCATATGTTTTCATTTTTCTATCTAGATAGTTTCAAGGTAAACGTTGCAAGCCATCAAAACATTGTTATCCAGTCCATTAAAAACCAAATGTACCCTAAATGATGTAGAATTGCACATGATCCCCTTTATGGAATGTGTGGTCGTGTGATGAGAAACCTAAGGGTTTATGTTCCATACTAGTGGTTGCCATCTTTCGACAAAACCTTCACTTCCACCATGGAATTAAATGCAACATTATATTAACTTCATAGTGTGTAAAATAATTGTTATATGAAAAGGATTGTACTATTTCAAGGGTGGACATGAACTTGTCAAGTTTATGTAATATGAAGCCATTTCATCTTATACATCTACATGTTCAAAATTTATTTACTCCTTATTCTAAACCACATAGCCAACCGACAAGATATGCAATGATGCATTTCCCATAGATTGTCATGTCAATTATATGGTATGGTTAAATAACCATGTCCATGTCATTCGTGTGATTGGCTATCTTATGCACAACATACGTCCATACGCTGAATAGGCTCATTAGTGTAAATTATGTAATGCATGTGTAGCGGGAGGGCCAGTTCGGCCCTCCCACCTCGCGATAGCGAGGGGGTGGCTGCAAGCCACCCCTCGCTATCGCGAGGGCTGGCCGGTGGCCAGCCACCCGCTGGCTACCGGCCGGCCGGCGGCCGACCGGCTGGGTGGCCGGCGGCCGGTCAAGTGGCCGGCCGGCCACCCGCCGGCGAGCCATCGGCCGCCGATCGAGCTGGTGGCTCGATCGGCGGCCAAGAGGCCACGAGGGCCTCGAGGGCGAGGCCTCGTGGCCTCGTGCCCTCGTCCCCCCTCGCCCTCCTTGCAAAACGAGCAAGAGAGGACGAGGGATAGGGGGAGCGAGGGTGAGGTTAAAAACTACTGGCGCGAAATCGCCAGCGTGCCTCGCACGCGACGATTTCGCGCCAGGACGACAAAAACGTAAGTCGAAGTTCGTTTGCGACGAACTTCGACAGAATATAATCGGAATAACTCGTGCGAACACACGAGTTCGAGGTAAAAACCCCCGGTTTGGGTCCCAAAACCAGGGGTTTGGCTAAAAACGGAAATGGGCCTCCGGAGACTCGAAATATTCGAGTCTCCCTGCTCTGGGTCGTTGATGACGATTGCCCCTCAGTCTCGTGAAGGGGGTAAACCCCTGACGCGGACTGAGAACGCCATTCTGCAAACTCCGACGACGACTTCAGAGCAGGAGCTGGAGATCTGGCCCGTTACAGTGGTTCTCAGAGCGAGACGACCCTCGAGACCAAGGGTTCGACGGAAACGGCGGCTACGACATAGATAAAACGCCGCCGGCAGCTGCAAGCATCAGCAGAAACGCCAGAAGGGACTACGGCGTCAACACTTGACGGATTCAAGCGCCGTAAAGTGCGTTAGAGAGCTGAAAAAAACCTCTACTTGGTGGAGAGTCTTTCTTCCAGCATCTCCACACTTCCAGGGGGCTGGGAGGATTTTTGTGGGGCGGGTTGGGGAGTTCCCACCTCAAAAACCACAAAATCCTCCTCATCTTCAAGTCTCTTTCATAAAAAAAAATTGGGACAGCGCCCCTCCCCAAGCTTAGGGGCTCTCACGACCTGAGAGCACCCTAAGAAGAAGGAGGGCTCCACCTTGGGGATTTTGGCGGCTCCTCCAACGACGGCGGCTCAAGGAGGACGTCGCCAAGGGGCGCAAGACGCGCAAAGGAGACTCAAGAGGAGGCCAAGGAAGACAAGAAGACAAGAAGACAAGAAGAAAAGTAGTTTCTTTTGTCCTAGACCTTGTACTTCTCTTCATGCTTTTTGTCTTAGTTTTGTGAGCGGTACTCACAATCCTTGCTACTCCCTTGTATTTTGATTTTCTGTTTTCCTAGACCCTAGTTGCTACCAAGTGCCGTGAGTCACGGCCTAGGAGGACTAGCTTCTAAATCCACGACATTGTGCCGACGTGGCGGCCTAGGAAAATAGATATTAAAATTGAAATTGCCTCACCGACCGTGAGAGCAACGTCTAAGGAGGCGATTCCTCCTCGTTGTGGGGTGATCCTCACAACAACTTTCGCGTGCTAGTTGCACGAGCGACGGGATGGCAAGTGCCGGACCGTCTAAGACCAACAAGGGCAAGGTGGTGACGGCGTCACCACGAGCTCTCGGTGGACTCCAAGTGTTGGGAGCCGCCGTCGCGAGCACGGTTGCCAACCCAAGGGCAACCGTGCCGCCAAGGGCAACCCTACCGCCTAAGGCAACTGACGCCAACCTCGGCGACACCGAGAAGCGTGCGGAGGCCGCAAAGGTGCTCGACGAGCACGTCGACGCGCACATGGGCGACCCCCATGCGACCGACGACGCGATGGAGGAGGATCTTCCGGAGGAGGACCCCGTCGAAGAGCACGACGTCGACGATGGCGAAGGCGACGAGGATCGCGACCATCGCCATCGTCGTGCGACGAACTCGAGCCGATTGCTCGAGAAGAGCAAGACGCTCGTCGCATCGCCTGAAGCTGTCGACGGCAGCGATACTGCCGAAAGTAGCAAGGGCGTTGAAAGCAGCCACACGGGAAGTTCCCGCGAGAACGAGCCGGATGACGTTGCCGCGAAGGGAATTCGCGACGACCGTCGAAGGCTCGCGGAGTTTGCTGCCGAGGCCGCAGGCCGACTCAAGATCACCACCGGTGGTGGAGATACGGCGCCACTCGGAGGAATGGGGGCGGACCCTCCTTCCTACGATGCGGCCGCAATGGGGCAAGGCAGCGCCCACTCGAGCGTCGTCGCCGACGACAGTCTCCTCCGAAAGGTGGGGCTCCTTGGAGGCGTGTACGCGAACCGTACCCTCTTGCAGTGGGTAAGGGTGCACGGACAACGCGAGGCCCTGGAGGCTATCGCCGATGCTCTGACAACATCAGAGCTCAAGTTCGCGTTCGCCAACCTGCTGGCCCACGTCGGGCAGAGCATCACGATCCTTGACCATGATCGCCAGCTGCAGCGCCTGGCCGCCCATGAGGCAAGCCGCCGATGCAACGACCTCGACAAGGCGTTGCAGAGCGTGACCCAGGTGCGGATGCAGCAGCAAGTGCAGCGTGTCGCAGCTGCGGATGCCACTGCCGGTGGCAGCGACGACCTGCCTACCTCGACGACTTCGGGGCCGGTCAAGAACACGTCCTTCCTCCACAGTGTGGAGATCTTCCGGAAGGGCGTGAAGCTGACCGACTGGCTGAACCGCGCGGAGCACGTGCTACGTGTCCACAAGGCTCCACTCAGCCAGTGGGGCGACCTTGCCACGACGCGGCTTGAAGATAAACTTTTCAAGTACGTGGTCAAGGAGCGGACTGCGCAGCAGCCGCACCTCGAGTGGCAGCCCATGCCGTGGGAGGCCTTCTGCGCGATCATGCGCAAGAAGTGCACCCAACGTGAGGAGGCGCAGCGCGCCTTCCACAAGATCAAGGACTTCAGGCAGCTGGGCAGCTCGCTCGAATCCTACTTGAGCGAGTTCACCGCACTCGTGGAGGAAGCCGAAAGCTTCACCGAGGGCAATGGGACTCAGACGTTCAAGTACCCAGAGTGCCTGCTGCTGGAGTACTTGCGTGATGGTCTCGCCAGCGAGAAGCTGAAGGACAAGACCACGACGACCGCCACTGGCCAAGCTTGGACAAGCTGGAGGGCGTTGCGCGACTACATGAGCGAAGTGTATTCGGCGAACCCGAAACACTACTCTGATGCACGGCCGATCGCGCGTGCACATCAGGGGCGCGACATGCGCGTGGACGCTGCAGGGGCTGGTGGGTCTGCCGGACCGCGAGGCGGGGCCAAGGGCAAGCAGCCTATAAACCTTCCAGCCAAGAAGGCTGGTGGACACAAGGGTCCCAACAACAAGCGCAGCCGCGAGAATGACGAGCTGCAGGCGGCGCGTGAGCGTCGCAACGCAGCCTTCCGCGAAGGACTCTGCCACAACTGCATGCAGCCGGGCCACTTTAGGGCTCAATGCCCTGAGGCTGCTGGTGGTGGGCAAGAGGCCGCGGCGCTAGCTGCAGCAGCAGCACCTCGTGGGGATGGTGCAGCAGGAGGCCGCGGACAAGGCCGTGGACAGGGTCGCGGTCGCGGCAATGGGCCCGGCCGTGGTAACGGACAGGGCCGTGGGGCGGGTTTTCCCCACCCCTGAGTGACGTCAGTGGGGACCACTCAGGGGTAAAACTGGATCACGAGTGTGAGTTCATGTTTTCAGACGAGGATGTTAAACAATTTGAGTTTTTGACGAGTTCAAATTTCTCTGTTGTTTTCTCCCCTCTCATTGAACCTCATTCTACACTTGCTGATCGACATTGCCCACTAATCCTTGCATCACCAGACGAGATGCATGACTGAACCTGCTTAGTGGTGGCGACACCAACCACGGTACAAGAGTTGTGTAACACAGTGATTGAAGCAAACGCACTCAAAGCAATGAGTTCAATCACATTCGCAGTACCTTTAGTCGACGATTTCGACCTAGTGAAATTTAAAGACTGGAAGGTGCTGGCCGAATTCACACGTGCCCACAAGATGTGGACTCGAGTGGGTGAATCATGGGAGATGCGACGCCCGTCGTACAGATTCCGTGTTTATCACAAACTCGGCTTACCGTCGTCGAGTCTGTTCACTCGGAAGAGTGGAGGCAACATGACGATGCAGTTCAAAGGACACCTAGCTGGTGCTCCCGTGAACGTACTGGCTGACACTGGAGGGGACGACTTTTTTGTTAGCCTTGGCTTTACCCGACAGGATGGCCTGAAGTACGAGCCATCGAATGGCGCAGATGTTGTCGGTGACAACCGTACAGTACCCGTGATCGGTACTTGGAAAGCGAAGATTTGTATTCAAGGGTACACACAGAGTGTCACGTTGAAGGTACTCAACCTTCTTGACCCGTTCGACGTGGTGCTAGGCGATCCCTGGCTTCGTGACAACAAGGCTCTAATGTGCTTTGAATCAAAGCGTTTGATCCGTCGGAAAGGACAACGCCGCTTTACGTTGATTCCGAGTACGGAATTATCACCGACCCGACTCAAAGTTCATGCCAGCTTGTCTGCAATGCAGGTCAAGAGACGTATTCGACAGGGTTGTCGATACTCCTTGGCTCAGCTACAGAAAGTGGAGGAGGACCTAACGGAAGACACGCCACAAGAGATCAAATCTCTATTGGCGGAGTTCTTGGATGTATTCCAAGACCCACCGGCTGGGCTTCCACCAGAAAGACACATGGGCCACACGATTCCGCTGCAACCGGAGGCGACTCCTCCGTTCAGACCCATGTATCGCCTTAGTCCAGCAGAAAGGCGAGAGGCCGAACGCCAAATCAAAGAGTACCTTGCAAAAGGATGGATCGAGCCAAGTAGCTCGCCGTACGGTGCGCCGATCCTTTTTGTGAACAAAAAGGATGGTGGTTTACGCATGTGCGTAGATTACCGGGCGTTGAACAAGCTGACGGTGAAAAATCGATTCCCCTTACCGCGAATTGAGGACCTTTTTGACCAACTCCAAGGCGCAAAAGTATTTTCGTCCTTGGATTTGTCTCAAGGGTACCATCAAATCCGCATCACGGAAGATGATGTGCCCAAAACCGCGTTCCGAACGCACATGGGACACTATCAGTTCCGAGTGTTATGCTTCGGGCTTACAAATGCCCCGGCAACCTTCCAAGGAGAAATGAACCGAACGTTCTCCAAGCAACTCGGACAGTTTGTCTTGGTTTACCTGGATGATATCCTGGTTTTCTCCAAATCAATGGAAGAGCACATAGAACATCTGCGTGAAGTTCTCGCAATCCTTCGGGAACAGAAGTTCTATGCAAAAGTGAGTAAGTGCAAGTTTGCACAAGATGAGCTCGAATACCTTGGACACATCGTCGGCAAGGACGGCATCCGCGTCGACCCACGAAAAGTCCAAGCCGTTGTGGACTGGCCACGCCCCGAAAATGTTGGGCAGATTCGGTCTTTCCTCGGTCTTGCAAACTACTTTCGACGGTTTATGCAAGGGTATTCGACCCTGGTAGCACCGCTAACCAGGCTCACGCGAAAAGACGTGCGTTGGGAATGGACATCTGATTGCGAGAACGCTTTTCTCAAAGTCAAAGAGCTTCTCTCCACGGCGCCCGTCCTAGCTCTTCCGGATCCATCGCAACCGTGGGAGGTTCGATGTGATGCGTCGGTAGTTGGACTCGGAGCCGTCCTCATGCAGAACGGTCACCCTGTCGCGTATGAAAGCCGGAAGCTCATACCCGCGGAAACGCGGTACACGACTGGGGATCAAGAGCTCCTTGCGGTAGTACACGCTTTCAAGATGTGGCGTTGCTACCTTGAGGGTGCTGAAGGGGGTGTGACGGTCGTGACCGACCATAATCCATTGGTGTTTTTCCAAACGCAGCCGAACCTGTCAAGACGACAGGCGCGTTGGAGCGAATACCTGAGTCGATTCTCGTTCACATGGGAATATCGGCCAGGACGCATCAATGTGGCCGATCCACTAAGCCGACAGCCTGTGGAAATAAAAGCAACCACCGAGATCAGTGGGTGTTTTATGGCCATTGCAACAGCAACCGTAC